>JWHW01027157.1:1080537-1127867 GCA_000931545.1 Papilio glaucus
ACCGCATACCCGCATCGGATTAAACGCACCCAAGTTACGAAGTTTATTTAAACGATGATGTTTACGACAATTTTTAAAATCTCTTTCGACTTGTAAGTCATACACGTAGATGATAGTTGAAAAATATCTAAAATTGGTTCCAAAGCTGTAAACTTGATTATTGGCCAACGCAAGCTTAGCAAGCAACGAAGAAAGAACAAAACATATTCAACCACAAAGTTTTCCACAAAAGGTCACGAAATATGAAAAATTCATCTGATAGAAACTAACATATAAAACCCCCATGACTTTTAGCTATTTATAAAAGATTTTCTATAAAAAAAGCTTCCAATTCCATAATGTTTTTGATAATCAAGTTGTGATAAGACTTGCTGAACATTATCTTTTTGATTATATTCAGTTATATTTAATAAAAATTAAATTATTTTTACATCATCCTGTATCAAGAACCGATATGATACGACAAAATAACCTATTACCATCAATAAAGCGGCACATTAAGTGACGTTTTACGCATCGACGCATCCTTTTCACGCGCGATATTTAGCGTGTATACAACACTCTGATTTCAATACTATTAGCAAATAATGACTTAACTTTGTCAACTTAGCATCTTTCGTCTATACAATAGCTTCTTTGAAGTCTCTTAATTGAATTCATAGAGAGTGATGAAATTCATAGTATGATTGAAAAAGTCAAGAATCATTTGTGTTTTTTTTTTAAATTCTTTCAACATGAAATTCTCAAGACTAAATTAAATAAATCTTGAAGTTTATTCGCATAAGTAGTTTGTAAACTTATAAAAAAATCTAGTTAAGCTGCTGTCTGAGATTAATAAATAGAAATGCAATAGGCATATCTCACAATTACATTAGCCTTTACTGTTGTGATAAAATTAGGTGTATAGTATTTAAACTTTCTCACCATGTTGTGTGACGGTTCGTCTACACAATATGTGCATAATATCATACTTTCTTTGTTTAAATTTTAATAAACGAAAAAAGGATTTAAAATAAATCAAAACTTCATTGATGGACTTGAATTGGCTGTTACTTCGAATTTAATTTTCAATTTTTAATAAAACCGTAACAGTCTACCAAAGGTATCTACACCCACAGTAGACTAGTGTTGGTTTACGCTCTTTTTTACTACAGCAATGTATGTAAATTTACATTGATAAGACAATCTCCTAATCGTAAGCGGTTGGTTAGCCTTCGTTTGCGTCGGAACTGCGTTGAATGAGGGCTTTGGAATAGCATATGGAAAATACACCGGTGCCAATCTGCACCTACCATAAATCACTCATGCCTATCCCAGTCCCCACAATTGCTGTCCTCCTATCTTTGTTTTGCTAGGCCACGAACCCGGGCCTCTTTCTGACCTCAGTACAACCGTCATTTGGGACATAATAACCTCAAAGAAAAACCTATTTCAGTACCTCGGTCGCAGGATGATAAAACATTTTAGTTCGCTTAATAATTTAAATATATGTATAAAGGTATAAACACACAAAGGTTTTCTTATTTTACTACATTTATTGTTGTATTATCAAAATTATGCAAAATTTTATGACGAACATAAGTTATTAAATTAAATATATATTGATCTTTTAACACATTAACAATAATAATATAATTGGCACATTAATTACAACAGCCATGAAAGTCCTTCATGTGAACTTATGTAACGTATATACATAGGTATATGTTAATGAGCATACAGATTATTTATTTATGTATTGATATTATCGTTTTAGTTTACACTAAAATAAGTATAAAACGACATCAAATCAACAATAATATGGGCACTACATTATTTTTTAAGTAAAGTCCACGTGTGCTCCGCATTGTTTAGGGCCCGTATGAAATTATGGACCCGTCGGGTTTGAGATTCAACCCCGATAACATCTCGTGCCTATTCAAGCTCGCGACTTAAGATCCTACAGATAAGGCAATGTACGCACCATTGTTAAGGACGGAACGTGAAGAGCGAATTTTGAAAAATTGAGTGACGGTGACTGTGGAAAAAATTGAACTGTTTGTAGAGAGAGGATGTCAATCAATGTTTTGGGTGTAACGGTACGTACAAATTCTATAGTTATTTTGAATAAAAAAATCGGGAATCCCCGCTGAGCTACTTAATGTCCTACTTGGAGCCAAAAATAGCTGTTTTAATTTTTTTTTTAGTTGTTAATAAGGTAAGCCTAAGCGTTAAACATCTTCACAGAAAGACAATCTTTAGACCAGAGTAATTTAACTATTTACTCAATTTATTTAAGTAAAATTGTATGCTTATAGTTCGCTGTTCACAATGCCGTGGTTCAGATACATATCGGATAGTACCAAAGAGTTTTTGGTGTTCGAATTTTTGTATGATACAGGAATAAAAAATAATATCGCATTTGGCTATCCTTGTCTTCTGAACGATGGTGACAAGAGACCGATCATTGCGGCGGTCCATGCGAACGACCTTCGTCCAGCGTCTTTCGCTGTTGAGTCGAGTAGTTGATTATTTCAGAGTTCTTCATTCTTGAATCTATTACATATTTTCGGACTAAAACACCCGTATTTGTATTAAACAAACCTATTAAGGGACGTTTAAACTCTTTTCAAGTTATAAAATATCTTAATTTGATAATTTCGTTCTTCAAATTGATTTAATCCGTCAATATTGATTGAAAATGAATATTGAAAGAGAGACCAAAATGTTAACCTTACATTCAAGGATACTGTCATCAATCAGACTTTATTTTACTTCGCATTGAATCAATAACAAAAAAGGGGATTTCTGTTAGCATTTTAGCGTAACCCACTCGAAGTAGCCGGAAGCCATATGCGCACAAATATTTCGAAGTGGTGGACTTTTTTTGACAAAACCTTTTTAAACAATTTTAGTTTGGTTGAATATATTAATGGTTATAGTAACCATCTATTGGACCTTTTTGAAATTGAAAAAAGGGATCGCGGACCCAGATGATTTAACTCATTTTTTTCTCTACTTTTTGATGCACATATATTTTTTTTGTTGTTGAATCGAAGTAAATGATTAATGTAACAAGATTAGGTATCGTATTCGTTATTTGTTAATCAAAATCTATATATTGTCAATTGCCTTGAAAGAAGTCAAACTAATTATGCAAACAGTGTCAGTGTCAGCGTTCAATATTTTGAAAACATTGGATATGCTAAGATGAATAAATTACGTCGAACTAATATAATAAACATAAAAGTATTTATGAATATGAACGGATACCTTCTTATTTTAGCAAAAACTGGTTCGAATATTTAGAGATATTTTCTTAATGCTTGTCTAACTTCTACAAGAACAATGTCTAATCTCACTTTTCTTAGTTTCAGATATGTTATAGGTTTATTTTAAGTACCAGCACTCTAACAAGCGAGTTTATATTATGATTGTATTTGAATATTATATTCCTTGTAGGTATGTTTGTTGTCCTGTGAATACAAACTCATAACAAGAAATCTACACTTACAATAAACTGATCGCATTTGAAAGGAAATCAATACAAACCGATATATGGAACACAACTGGAAGTACAATTTCTTAGCGTCGCATTCAGTCTGCATACAATGCGAATCCATTGGCCCCGAGTGCGCCTTCCGAGTGTGCCCTATAAATAATACATTACACACCTCATTGTTGAAGATATCAGTGTAAAGCTTTAAGGATGGATGATCTCTTAAAATAACAAGTGTTTGCTTCAATGATTATCAACAATGCCAACCTTTAGCTGTCTTATAAAAGCCTCCTATCAACACAAAACCAAAACGTCGCATTTGTTTTCACTTTGTAACGAAATTTAAATATTATTGCTTAGGACTAAAGCTCATTTTTGAATATTATTCAGGTTGGTATTCGTTCTAAAATGTGTAAAGTATTTTAAACTGTAAGTGAAGTTGATGGAGTTTATTTTAGGTTCAGATAACTTTAGTCCAATGTTTGTCAAATTTGGATATAAAATAAAATGTGCGTGAAACATCAGGGCCAAGTTGGTTCACCATAACATAAAGAAACATTCGTCTATTGATGGTTCGCCGTTTAAATGGTTTTACACATTTATAATGCTGGCTGCGATAAATAGGTCGTATTGTTCGCGGAGTTTCGTACATTGTGTCGATCTTATTGAATGAAAATAATGCTTCTAATTCTATTTCAATATTTAGAAGATGAGTTATGAGTGCACTTGGTGCGTTAAGTTATCATGTTAGGGATTTAAGTTGAATCGATATAGCTTAATATGCTTTTTAAAAGGTTGAGTACGAAAAGTAATAACTAATAAAGGTCTCGTTCCTTCTAAGTGCATAAGTGTCAAGCTACTTACAAATTTGCTTGTGTCGGAATAATCATTATCTTACACAAACAAACTGTTCAAGGTTCAAGTTCAAAATATAGTTCAAGGCATACAAAGAAGGTCAAGTATAGTGATGACAGCATGCGTAATTGATAAGTACGTATTTAATCTCGCATACTATCAAATTTAAGAACTGCTGTCAGAATAATTTAATAATTAAAGATGTTTGATGGTTATGAAATGCAGAACCACATCCGCTTTTTCCATTTAATAAGTGCTAACATTTCCTTACACGAGAGTATTGAAAGATACCAAACAATAGAGAGAAACACAACAATACACTTAAAAAGTGGTAGAGCTCAACATCAATATCTGTTGCACGAATGGGCCGGCTCGACCGATGACCACGATCCCACAAAAGACGGGCGTGAAGTAGAAGTATCTGGCGAGTGAGCCGTTGGAAGCCTAATCTTACTCCTCTTCCCTTCCTACCGTTTTCTAATACGGAAAGAATAGGAAGCGGAAGAAGATATTACAGAGGGAGAGGATGGATAGGAAAAGGAGGTATCCTTTTTTAAAAGTTAGCAACACATCTGTAACTCATTAGCTTGTTTTAAATGCCTATGGAGCACTTAATAATCGGGTGAACCGCTTGCTCGTTTGCCACATTCTACTACAAAACACACACACATTAAAGCTTACTCGTTAAAATTCAGAAATTTCCAGTGTCATCGCAGAATACTATTGTAATTTACGCCGCAAATTTTGTCGAACAATATAGATGCTCTCGCAGCTACTATGAGAGGGGTCTACATTAACAACTGATTGAAAAATAAAACAAAACACTTAACTATGGCGAAGTGTCATTGAAAAATTCCCCTCGGTAATTTAATGTCGCATATCTCTACAAGAACATGATTAATCTACCGACGGAATTAATTCTCCATTATGATTACGAAAAGGCGAGAGGTATGAACGAGGAAAAAATAATCAATAAGCTTGTTTTACACTATTATTAGTCTCAGCTGCAAGCGCCACGCCCTCTAGGAGATAATGACTGTTAAGACAATCTACATCACCTGCTTTAATATAGGAACGTATTAAAAATAAGATTTGTTACCGCCCAAAAGTGATTCCGCCCAAACATCTTCGCCCGCCGTTTGTATTTCTTCATAAGAAATGTGATTAGTTTTATACTTATTAGATGGTTTTTGTAACTATTGTTTTGATATTATGATGCTATTTGTTGTTTTAGTAAAGGTGCTCATAATAGTATTTTATTTGAAATATTAGATTTATTGTAATGATTTTTGTATTTTAGAACACCTTTTAGGGAACGGCATTTAGAGCTACCAACGGCGGATTTGGTCTTAGGTCTATACAGTCTGGCTAAAAATGTCTATAAAGGGTAGGGCTAACAGCGTAGATATTCCCCTTTCCTCTCGCAGCCCTACCACGGTGCGACCCCGCTGAGTCGCGGAGGATAGGGAGAGTGGCGCACCACAATACCAACACTCCTCTCCTTCCGCGACTCTACCTTGACTGCGGAGAATCCCTGCAGACCACCAGCTCGTCTGCAAGGTGGGTTCAAGCGAACCAACCTCGAGCGGCCACCTCTGGCCGGCCCTGCACGACGAACCGGCCCTGGGTTCCTCTTGGTTCACCGTGGGTGACCAACCCACTGCTACTAAGCCCCACCGCCACGACAAGGCGGAAACTCGGTTGGGGATTAATAATACTAACCTTGTTCGAGTTCACAGCATCTAAGAGCGAGACCAAGTTAAATATAAAACATTTAAAAAAATCGTAGCTCATAGAATAATTGAAAATGTTTAACTAAATGACCAAAATATCTAAATTATTTCAACCAACTACTAACAATGAGGCTGCATATCTTGCAGCTTTAATTCCAAGATGTCCGCCCACGCAATTAATTTTGAACAAATTGGGCCGGTGTCGGCGGTGCACTAGTCAAATAGTTGTGAAGAGCAACGCCCAGGGTCCACAGTACCCCGCCTTGACACGCCTGGCATCGAGGTACCAAACGGCACACAATTAAAAATGTGACATGTAAATCGTTTGGTCAAGATTGAAGAGGACCTTTGTAGTTGAAGTACTATGACTTTTATTTGGAAGTACCCTTAAAGTTAAAGTGGGCATATAATTATCGCTTCTCGTGAATTTATAAGAAGTATGTGTACAGTATGCACATATTTTTAACTTTGGGGATATCTTCTAAAAATGCCCTGCCTTCTGGAGGTAAGACATGTCAGCTAAGTATGATCCCGAGAAATACTAACTTTATGAAAGGTCGCCAACATAATGACGTAAAGTTAGGAGTTGGACTGACAAAAGTTAAATCATTAAAACATTTTTTTAATGCTATATTTTTAAAGCACGGTTAATTTTACAAGGACATGAAGCAGAAAATAATTGATGCAAAAAATACAAAAATGGTTGCCCGAAATCAAATCCGGTATAAGAAGCTGTATTTACCGTGTTTCAGAAGTAAACACGGCTTCTGCGAGTTGCCGCTAAATTTCAACGGGGCTTGCTAATGACGCACTGGCGGCCTAAAATGTTTATTGCATGCTAATGAGCACGGTGAAAAATGTTGCGTACACCCGCGAAACGCCGGTAGCAAACAAACTTATCGGTCGACCATTGTAATAGGTAGGTCCATATATATATACATGTACTCATATACATTTATGTATATAATTCGTATGTATATATGTCAGTTGTAAGTTATTCTCGAAAAATTTTGTAATTAAAGAAATGTTTGGTACTCATAATCGCTGACTAGAGACTGAGAGCCTTTAGAGGCATCGGTATTTGTTTCACCGAGTTTGATGCTTCGTCTAAAACTATGCAGAATACCTGTTCTTATCCGGCATCGCCGGATATAATTTTAGAATACCCTTTTCCTCATCTTTTTTTTAATGAATAAACAAGCGCTTGGCTTACCCCACCTCGTGTCAAATGGCGATTTGGTCAAAAGACGGCATGCACTAGATTAGCAACAGCCTATTTACACCTGCCTTGAAGGTACCCACGTAATAATTGCACGGAAACATTGACGCAGGCAACTCGTTCCAATCTGCTGCAAAAGGGCAGCTGTAGTCAATGAAATTGAGATGTTTCACTACTTTATGTGCCACTCTACCAGAGATAAATAGTCAAATAAAACAAGCATCTTATTCCACGCCGAATCGAACAAGACCAGAACTAACTAATTCGGCTGCCAATAACTACACTAATGAAAGAGTTACACACAATGCTTCTCCAAGAATAGAAGGACCTTCCTAACTTACGTATACCATTGAAAGCTAAGAGCATGAAATAGAAACAAGCCCATTCAAAGCCACGTAGCGTCCGCGTCAAAGGATGCGAGGCACAATTCAAAAAGCGTAAAGCCTCGCCTCAATAGGGCGTTCACCGCCGCCCCGTATTATGTTTTGAGTCTTCGTAATTCGCGAAACCGACAAAGGGTTCCGTAAGCTGTAAAAACAATCCGTAAAAGGTTCCTGCAGCTCGAACTAATCCTTCTCAAAGTGCACCGACGTGCGCGAACAATATTTTGAAAACAGTAGGAAATCCTTTTCGATATCAATTTAACGCGTGAGCGGTTCCTTTTGGTTCCTTTTTTATGAATCGGCCGTGTTTTAATATAGCTTCTTTGTTGATAGAAATCTAAAATATTTTTAAACATATAAAAGTGTATGTTGCAGTTATTAAGAAGACATAAAAAATATTATTTCTATAATCAGATCATCTCTGTCATTTCTGCCACAGAATTTAATATGTCAATATGAATTCAGTATGTGATGATGTTAGAATTTAAATAAAAACAACAACACTATAACAAGCTAACATTTAAAAAAATATTTAGTTACGCGGATATTACATACAAACACCCAGAGAGAAAAGTATATATGGTGATAAAGTATATCCTTTTGAACATATTTAAAATTATTCAATAGTACAAAACCCTATTCAAGAAATAAACATTACTTTCTTTACTACACTTTGTCTTACATATAAATGACAATAAAATTCTCGAAAGCACTTCATGTCCAGCATTAATATTTAATTATTCAAAGGCGCAGCGAATATTTAATTCCTTCCGCTCATAAAATAAAGATAAAATCACGTCGACCGTCACACATGCTCAGAATTTTATACAAAATTCACAAAAACACCATCGCTATATCTCATTTACAATTTTACGATGATTTTGATAATCTTTGGCTTTTCTTGCGAAATTTACTGCACTGGGCTTATTTCTCTCCTCGGGTTGAGGAGGCAATAATGATGTAAACTCATAAATTAACGCCGTGATTGCCATTCTGTTAAATGAAGTAAACTAAATTACCATGTATTTTCAACATTGGCTATCCAAAAAGCTTTGTTTAATTAAATAAAAACTGGAATAGAACTAGAGTTGACATAACATGTTTCTTGATTTGTAGTTGTCACGCGATTTCACCTTGCTTCTTGAATCAACTGCGACAATCGGTATTTCAAAGCTAAAGTTCAAAGCTAAATATGTCAACCAAAGAGCCAACTTGTTTCTTAAAGGTTAGTAACGAAACTGCAGCTCTCCTGGATATATTCCTGGAGGGATAAAAAGAGAATAATAGATAACGAAAACGAGGATTTCTGAATATCTATTGTCGAGCTCACACATTACACAATGAAAATTCTGAATTTAAGAGAACTATATAAACGTTATTCCTAACAGAATCCATGGAAACGTAATGCACAATCCCGCCACGCCCACGGGACCATTCAGTCCCGAACAATTACAGCTAGTACAACGGTCGCAGGAATTTCGCATCTGGCGCATCCACAATGAGCTTCCTGTTCGGATTATGAGATACAGATCTAGTGCTGAAGATTTGCGATATCATCCGACACGGCGCGGATCTGAGTCGCGAGCAAGTGTGACAAGGAAATTGATTGATTGCTATTTGTTGTATTTGAGATTCGTACTCTTGGTATTGAATTTCATTTGTATAAGGTTATTCTATGGTGCGTGTATATATAGATAGATCCTGTAAACAAGCGGTGAGAGCGCCTAAATTACCTCATTATTCCTATTGTTTGATTCTCGTTGAAGGAAATTTTTGTTGTCGGATTTCAAATCACCAGAATTATTTTATTCGACAAGAAATCTAATATTTTAATTAATCTTCAAAATAATGTACCGCCTAATAAATGGAGATAATCTCTACAAATTATGTAATTGATTTACTCGACTTAGACGAGATTACACATCTTTTGATAATCTAATTCGCTCTTTTAGTATGTCACAATGCGAAAATCTAAAAAGATACTTAAAATATTTTTTTCCCGCCATAACTTTACGTTCCCGAACATTCCTCTGTCGACTAAAACTAAAATCCTGCTTCACGGACTAATTATGAAAAATAACTTCCAACCAAAAAAGTTTGCGTTCAACACGTGCTGCGCCGTTTACCGAAACGCATAAATTCCTGTAAATATTAATTCCGAGCGAAATAGTAACGACAAAAAACACTAATTGCTTTTTCTATACTGCAGTCGGTTTTTGCGTCAGTCCGTAGGTCTGTCTGTGTCGAGTAAATGTGGCCTTTGTCAGTGCAAAGTGTCAAATTACGTGGCACGAGATGTTAGATAATGTTTAGGGTTGGCACTTATGAGTTATGATAATTGAAATCCACAAAGGAAATAGCTGTTACTTAGAGTATATCAAAATTATTAGAGCTTACAATTAGACGCCATTAAGAAAGACTTGAAATCATGTATTTACATGTCTTCTCACTTTTTCCTTGGATGTGTCGATGACCAGTGTGTTAATATTAATGAATCCAATTAAAGACCATCGTATAAAATGTAAATAATTATGCGTAACAAGGACAAAAATAATAACATATAGAGACATAGATATACTCATATAATCTCACAACAACCCTACTTTCAAATCATGGCCATTGGGTGTAATCTACTACGTAATTTACATAGGCTTAATGCTTTTACTCCTAAGTAAAACATACAAATGTAAAGTTTTCAATTAAAAAATAATTTTTTGTTATGATTTTAAACAGTAGTAACTGTCATGCACGTAACAATAAATAAAAGATAACTTAGTTTAATTTAAAATTAATAAAGTATGCTTCAAAAAACACTAACGACATAATTTAATTAATTAAATTGGACATCCCTATTCCGCTGTCAGGGGTCGTGCTTTTTTGCGCGTAACCATTTTTAGTTTCTCGTAAAGATTTTGCTGTTAGATAATAAACTGTTTTAGGGCCATGTAACATATACCCCATCATAACTGTCACGTAAAATTGAGTCTTTTACATCTAAGATAAAGTGGATAATCGAATAACTGAACGTGAGAGTTATGGGATGTCGTTGTCGAGATAACATTGATATGCAATAGACAGTAAAACGGAAAGAAGCAGTGGAAGAAACGCCGACAAGTTGGAGAAATATTTCCAAAATATTTGTAAGTGAGGCCGCTCGCCGCCCCGGGCGGGCGGGGGCGTCGCGCGAGGCATTCACTTCAATGCGATGAACTTGAAACCATCGCATGCCGAGCATGTCATACAAAAAATTGAAGACGCATGCTCAAAGAACGGAAGTTAAAAACCAACTGTGCTATTTATATTTTTAAGGAATTAATAATATACCTAAAATATTTTCGCGAGAACTAACACCTTGAAACCAAATTAATTTTACGGAGTTCATCGCTTTTTTTCCTTTTTTTTCAGAACAATAAAATCCTTAAAATTAGTTAAATTTCAATATTTAAACTGTATTATTTTAAATAAATATACGCTCACGCCGGTAACCCAGAGAAAATTGTCACTTGAATTGAAAACGTTGTTCAGTGGAGAACTAAAGGATATATATCATATATATTTTTATTTATGTCTTCACACATATCATATAAAAAGTTGAGTTTACAAAAACTCAGACGAGTCATTATAATACATGGTTATAGAAGAATTCAATTTTGCGAGACGCTTTGTGTGATATAATTATTGAGGCGTGAATTTACACACGCGGGTCAAATGGAGGGATTGTTAAGGTCCACATTGAAATCATTTTCTCGGTAGTTTTGTGTATTGTAACTCTACACCGCGGCCGGCTCTGATCGCCTCTATGAGATAAGGAAGGATTTAGAGCTCGGCCCATTTTTGGGCTTCGCTTATACCGCGCTTTAACAGTATATTATTTCTTATGAGCTCGTATAAAATGTTTGTGTTATTCACTGTGAGATAACAATAAAGTTTTTCTGCCCTCCAGTATGTTTTGTATTTCTTACATGAATTACTTTATATGAAAATCGTAAGTTTGAATATTTATCGTTTCTGTTTTATAGTTGCGCGGACTCTTCCATCATGTAAAAAGCAAATTACAAGATATGTAAAGATGTTAGAAGATATGCCCTCGGTAGAATTTATAGTACAGGATTCCTTTCAGCAGTTTACCATATAAATGCTATTGGTAGTGTAAAATATATCATAGGTACCGGTTACCAAAGCAGATTAGGTTATATGTCATCTTTAAATATTGAAATCGATAAAATCAGTTTCATTGCAAACATATATTTTTTTATGATATCAAAAAATGTAAATTCAAAATAAATAAAAGTGATGTAAGAGAGGATTTAAAATATTTTCCAACAGACAAATGTTTGCATCACAAAACTTCACAATGGTGAGATTTCCTTCGATAATCTGCACACAATGCAAAATATTATGTCGTCAGTGTCACTGTATCCAGCGTTAGCGATGGCCGTCTTCTGCAACGCAATGATAAACATCACATCGCCAGTAATCCTCGATCAATGCACACATATTGGTGTCAAGTGTTGCGTGAACGAATTATAATGTTGTACAAATGTTTATATGAAATCTTTTCCTTACAGTTTTTTGTTGGATTATAAACATAGCCTTTGTATTTTACGACCAAGTTGGTTTTGATGTAGTTACTTACTATCGACAGAGCACGTTTAAACTTTGTATAAGTTATTTTTCATTATATTAATTTTTTTATCATAAAAGTAATTTAATACTTCTACGATATTTCATGAAGAGCCTAAGAGGCTTCTTCCATTCTATTCTACACGAGTTAATGTAATGCACATATAATGTACATAAATGTAAACAAGTTAATGTAAATAATAAGACAATTACGGTGGTCTGAAGTCTGAACTTCAACCTGGATGGTGGTGCATACAGGTTGAAGTGGACTGACCACCGTGATAGTGTTATCATCAATAGTATTTTATACTTTTGTTAACAATTAAGTAAACAAATGTATATAAAAAGGGTAAGATGGTAAGAAACCGCGGAGTTAAAATTTAAAGTTCAAAAAAGTACAAAACATATATACAAATCATATAGTAAATATGGACTAATTAAAAATCATATTATAATTAATTTGGTCTTTGGTAAAAATAAGGATTTATCTACAAAATGTATAAATGAATGTGTATAAATAGCTATTTTTACTTTATGTAAACGAATCGTACTCGTCACTAGAAAACCATAATACAATTAAAACAAACAGGGTAAGCTCAATAAAACCGTTTAAAAATGAATGACGTCTTCTTGTCTATAATTATACTCGTATAAGGTTACTTTAAACAGAGTAAGATTTAACATTTATCGAATTGTACTTTACAATAGCAAATCGAAATAACACAATTAAAATACGATACATAGCTCAATAACTTTCAAAAGTGGTCCGAAAAACAAACGATATCAGATGGGCACGTCCCCAACTATAAGTTGTCGACAAACCGACTCGTGATCAGATAACCCAACGAATAGCTATCACCGTCGCATCTCTTCATATCCCATTGCCTCACTCTCGCCTACTAAATGTAACTAACACCACAAAATCTCAACTCAGATCTTAGATAAACGAAAAAAGTGTTACAAAAATATCCCATTTGTTGCATTTAACTCACAAAATATTTGATCCTTTTGAGATTTAGTTAAGCCACTTTGTCTCTGTTCGGGAAAAGATCTCTTCCAATAAACTCCAAAAAAAAGTTGAACTGTGACAATATTATTTACGTTCATACAACGAGTATTGTCACTATAGTATCGTTAACTTCAATCAGATTGTATTTAAAGCATATGCTGAAAGAAATTATTTACATAACCTACACGAACAGTCGTACTCTTTCTAATAAAATCTCTAATACGTCCCACGTCCCCTCTAGTCATCAAATAAAACTTAGAAGTCTGGTGTATCTGTCAACGGTGTACATGTCGACTCCCCCGCGTCCCGTGATATATTGTCGAGTGGGAACAGGAAGTAGGGGCTATTGGACAAGTAAGCGTTATTAATAACATACCATAGTCGGTAATATATTTAAACAGAAATAAGAAACTGTTTCAGTTATATATCATTACAAACATGTCCTTGAATTAATCTATATTCATTTTATACTAGTAATGTACGACGACGCTACATCCATCCATATAGCTACTTTTGAGAAACTTTACCCAGATTGTCAAATTGTAACTAATATTATAAATGCGCATGTGTGTTTGTTACGCTTTCACGCGTAACACATTGTCAAGGACATACCTTGGAAGGATAGGATACCTTTCATTCCGACAAAAATAACTCCCTGAGGTATAAGAAAATAAAACCTAATATAGGTTGCCACGGTACTGCATGACATGACAATAATGTCTTTTTCAGATTTTGTCACATGACAACATACGTTGCCATGGCAACCAATGACAACTTTTTCACATTTACCTATAGTTCCAATTTATTAGACAAAATCAAGTGACAAAACGTTCCAGCGAGGAAGATAAAAAGTCTTAATAAAAACATTAGAATTTATATATATTTATGAACCCTATCTAATTTTATTCTTTTGTGTCTGTATATCTCCACTAAATAAATAAGAAGCGAATTCGTGCGTTGCCGCGGGCAATAGCTAGTTATAAATAACAAGATAAAGATTGATATAAGGAATAGCATTCATTTATTTTTAGCTCTATTTTAAGCTTTAAATTTGTTCATTAAATATTTTCAAATGAAAACGACATTATCCGGCCCAACAAGCACGTATGATGACAGAGAGATTTTTTTTATCAATAATTTAAAATGCCAACCGTCCTAAATAGAAATAAAAATGGATGATTGTGTTCGGAGCACGCGTCGATGGTTAGATAACATTGTTTGATGGTTCCTGCAGGAATACGCTTTAAATTCAGTCCCGTTGTGGTCCCGCTTCAGTCAAATTGATTAATATTAATATACTGTATACTTTACAGATAACAAACAATGAATTTTTTAACGTTTAATCTTGATCACTATAAATGGTGTTTTATTATTTCCTGTGGAGTTTGAAAATATATAAATTGAAACTCAAAAATTTAAAATCTGTGTTTTGGATCACCATCATCACTGTTTATATTTTAGTACATTACCATATCATATTGTTTATGACACATATCTTATTTGAAAAATGTATTTAAATTTCCTTCGCTTTACCATCCAACAATTCCAGCCATCGGTACGAACTAATACGTACGGTAGGATGGTGCCCTTTACATTTTCGTCCCATAAGTATTTTCTTCTTCAACCGGACTTTTCCCATTTCGGTCTCGCCGGTCAGAAGATTCATTGTTCTCTGTGTCATTTTACGGCCGAATACCACTTGAAGCCAAGATAGTAAGTAGTCTTGCTTACTGGGACCTGGGATGTCACCGTTAGCTAATGTTCATTTGTTAATAAGTAATCTCAACTTAAATTAAGTGTGAAATATCTCAACGGTAAAGGTATCATAGAATCCTTCATCATCCAATAAATACGCGAGATAAATTTAGAATAACTTTTAGATAAATCTCCATTTTGAAACTATCACAGTCAAAGTGTTTTGTTGAAGAGACGATCTGGAAATCAAATCAACTAACATGCAATATCTAAAGGCTGTATTATCTCGAGTCGTTCGAAAAAGTCCGTGTAAAAAATGGTGGTAAGGAACCTCGGGCCGACTATTATCTTTGAACACCGAAGTCATTTTAGCCATAATAAGATAACATTAAGGGAAGGCGATTCCACTGTCGCTCAAACTGTAATCTAATAATAAACATATTTTTCTAACTACTTATGTGACTTTAATCAAAAAGTTATTGAAAATTTATTCAAAAATAATTTACATACACTTTAAATATTTTTGTTTGCAAAGCTATTATAAAAGAAATATTATCATCTTCTTGGCCTTTCCCCACTTATTTAGGGCACATTGCGACCTTAGTCTATACTGTATATTGAGGTCGACATGCCTTACAAAGGATACTACTACTACTACTATTAGGTAGCTAATACTCTCTCGTTTTTTTATTTAACAAAAGTAACAAGTTTCTTGAAATTGAAAATTAAAAAAAAAAGATTGCGAAGACCTCGACCGATCGACTTTTTAAAAGTTTGAGAAGCGTCCACCCTGAAGAGCGTGTCAGCGGACCTGTCGCACTCGAGAAGGGAACAGGTATAAGGCTTTTTTCACATTCGTTTTTGCGGCCGCGCACGTGTGCAGGCCGCCCCTTAATTACCGACGCATACCATAAACAGATCTTTACGCTCCCTTAAATAAATCTTCGAACTGATTTTTTTAGCCCTGTTTTCTTAGGGCAGTAATTTCGAAGACTCGAGTCCTACGGCTTGCCGGCGCACGAACCGATTCCGGCGATGATGGATGATGACTCTTTGTTTTCACAGCTTGATTGTCGGGGAGATTTAGAATGTTCACGATCCCTAATTATGATACGAATTATGTTGTGTTTAAATTGTAGAACGAATTCAACTTTCTTCACCTAAACAATTGAAGATAGCCTTTAAATAAGAGTCAAATTACTTGTCTGCCGGCCAAGTTAGTTGCAATTACCCAATTAATTGTTTATTTATTGAAAAATGCGAATTTAAGTAAGTACACTGGCGTCGATTTTACCGCGTAATTAAATAAAAATTTGCAAATTAAACGGCTCGTAAAATGGTACATTGTTTTTTTAACAAGTCGTTTTGGTAGTTTTAAAAGTTCTTATCTACAGAACAGCCAGGGCCCGTTGATAAGACCGAAGGCCTCCCTCGATGCGAGATATCGGCCCGACGGTTTTATTGTGCCGCTGCGCTAAGTTTTATTATAAAAACGATAAACCCTCCGTGACGCATTATATTTATCTCTCTTTTGGTATCGTTTTTTTATTTGGCACTTTATCACTATTATTTAGTGTGGAGATAACGCTTTAACCTGACCTCACTTTTATTTCACCCTTTCGTTAAAGTTCGACGAAGGTTTTACGTTTGATGAATTTTTTACAGTATATTCAAAGACCACTGTCTTAGGGTATGGAATAAGAGACATTTTTTGTCAAAAAACTTCTAAAGTCTTGACAAAAAAGGTTTGTTATTCCTAAAGATCAATCGGGGAGAGGGATCTCGGGAGAAAATACCTACTGATTTTTTAAGTAGTAAATATTTTGCTTACAAATTCGAGCAAGAACTCATAAAACAATGTAGGTAATATAAACCCAACCCAAAAATAATTTCGACAATGTAATTATAATTAACGGGATATTATTCTATAAATGGGCCGAACAAAAACCCGGCACAAGGCGGGCCAGCGGGACGAGCGCGGGCGTGCGCGCGCCAATTTTCAGTCATTAAGGCGAAACAACTCGAAAGGGCAATTGTCGATAATTAGTCGTTCCGTACCGCATTACCTCAAAAAGGTGTTACAATAAAGGTGTTTTAACCTGACAGTGTATTAAAATCTCATATCCCCGGACTCCTTGAGGCGTAGCCATGTTATTTGCAAGAAAAAATAATGTACCTCTATGCGCACTTGGGTGCAGTTTTAATGAGAGTTTCAGTTAACAATCGACTATCGTATCGATATAATTGGGTATGTTAGTAAAATTAATATCGTAGTAATGCTCTGTAAGAGAGTTACTTAGAAAAAGAAAATCAAAGGCCCTAGACCTAGACAAAGTACATACGCTCCGGAGCGATTCCATTATGAACTTCACCATCGATATACAATCGCTAGCTAGCGATATCGCTTGTCAAAATGTGCCTCCAGTCAACGCTTTTGTGCGGAATAGAGTAACGTTCGCTTAATTGTCGATGGAATAGAGTAATTAGTATATTTGATTCACTAACTACAGACCACGTGACATTTCAAAAGCTTATGGCAGTTGCATTAATTTTTTACTTTTGTACTTGCAATATCGCGAATCAAATGATACTTTGTCTAGGCCTCCTGCAACTGTCTGGTAAAACATAAATGTTGGTAGTTAGAAGATGATGTATAATTGTTGATAAGATAGACGCAAGATAACACTATCCGAACTATTTCATATTATAAATGCATTTATTTTCGTATGTTTGTTACACTTTAACTCCTTAACGACTGAACCTATCATGATGTAATTTTGCACACACTTTGTCATGGGGAACTGAGAATAACAACTGTCTTGTATCTCGAAAATAAATCTGTTCCTGAGGGATAGGAAAAAACATATGAAGAATGTTTCATGTTACCCCTTTAATGCGCAGTCATTATACCTACGCGCAATCGTGCGGGACGAATGCATGTGAAGCCGCGGGCAACAGCTAGTAATTTTATAAAAAATATTAACATTATTTACGTAAACATTATATTTACATTTACGTAAATGTAAAAAAGAATAAATTATAATTTCGCCAATAAATGATTATTCTTATTTGAAATGTTATTAACAGTAACTAAAGAGCTTAACAATGTTCTTACTTATTCTTTATCATCGAATATAAAGTTAAGGGTATAATTATGTTCAATATAAAATGTAATTAAAAGTACCTTCGAACCCCCGTATCCAAAGTAACCAGTAGGCCCATTACTAAAAATCAGACAGCCCTTTCGACCTGATTGATTGCGGGTTAAGGGCAATCGTGAAGGATTAAATTGGTGTTTTGCCACAACAAAAGGGTTAGTTTTTTACTCAATCAACTAAGTACAGCCCCCGACTGACGTGTTAATTTCGTAATAAATAATTTCGTGTGTAAAACGGGTTAGGGTATGGTTACTTAAATTACGGGAGCAGTAAAATAAAAGAATGGAGACAAAAACCATCACAAATCGTGTGTTACGATACAAAGGAAAATTTGTATAATACAAATTTGTAAATGCAGTTTTGTAAGGTGTTTTGTTTCGAAAACATTTATTCTCTTTTTTTAGTTATCCTAATTATTCCGTTTTACTAACAACGAACGTTTTACTAACACCGATGTAATGAACGCTATTACATACAATTAAAATATAAATATGTTTTGGTGCCATTTAGTTAACGATTCGGAGAGGTAAAAGGATATCGCAATGATTAATCAATGGCTTAAAAACAACTGTTACTAAATTATTTCTGAATAACAAATCGAGGATGTTTTTTTTTAAATTGCACTATAAAATTTACTAACACACGGATATAAAGTTCACAAAACATATTTGAAACATCAATGTTCATAATTCAAACTTTCTTTTTTTAAATCGAAAATCTTAATATATTTTCCTTATTTTAAGATTTCTTATCTTAATCCTTAATGTAAGACCAAAACATGTTACAATATACACTATGGTCTATTTAAATACATAGACATTCTATAATAGAAGTCAAAATCAAAGTCGACTATAACAACCTTATAATCTTGACGAATTAATCACTGATTTAATAAATAGTTGTTGTTGATTGTTAAATCAGTGTATCATTACTTTCACACGAGGAATCGATGATGTAATGAGCAAACTTTGAAACTACTGGACTGATTCTAAAAAGTCTTTCATTATCAGAAATAGCAGTTAAATAAACTATATTTTTTACTTTTTATATGATACTAGCGACCCGCCCCGGCTTCGCACGGCTGCAATGCTGATACTAAATATAAGGTACTATGAACAGAACAGAATATATTTATATACAACGTTCACAGTAAATCTGTAATATCTTCCAAACGTATGTACCTTTTTTTTAAAGATCTAAGCAAACATAGGGACAGCGGGAAGCGACTTTGTTTTATACTATGTAGTGATTAATGACGTACTATATTAAAAATCACCCCAAACGGAAATCCAAAATCTCTGCTTACCCCTTAGGTTACGGGCGTGAGCGGTATATTTTACAATATTAAAATACACTCGGGGATGGGGGCCGTTCTAGTTAAAACTAATATTGTAAAGGTATTTGGCGCTTCCATTCACTTTATAGCATGACCCGATTCACAATTATCGGCTTCCTTCACGCAGGGCGCTTGCATTAACTTGGAGCGTAGTAATTTATTTAATGCGGCAAGGTAAAAATCCAATCGACGTCCGAGTTACGTCCTGCATCTCTTCCTAATAGCCCGTCCTAATGGCCGTTCCTTAGTTCGTATTTATTATCGATTCGATGGATTTTTGTTTTTAGTGTCGGCGCCAAATGCAGTAAATTAAAGATTTTCTCTTTGACAATGAATTTGGAACTTGTTAACAAAAACAGCGACAAAATGGCATTGATGCCATTTTGTTGATTTAATCTTAAGTATTTTTGTACTGATAAGTTTAAAACTATTTTATGCCTTTCCTTAAAACTTTGAGGACGAACCACATATAATAAATCATAATTGCATAATGAAAATAAATGATACTTTTACTAAACTGTGTTGCGAATTACACATATTTTCAATTCAAAGTGAAGATCTCACAAACGTTGAATTCTTAATCACTTATTCATTGAATACGTTTGAATCGTTTGCATTCAACATTCGTAGCTGAATAAAGTTTCGCGGCGCACTCGCGTAGCATACAAATAGTAGCACAAATTTTCGTAGCACTTATTGTATCGCATTATAGACATGACCTATGTATTAAATTTGTAAACTGTATATTAAAGAGTGTCTTTATTGCTTCACTGTATTACTTACGACGTGTTTTCGGTCACTAAATGGTCTACAAAAAAAGCGGGACAATATGGACAAGGTTGCAGGATTCAACTGGTTGGAGGCAGCAAGACACCAAATTTTGTAGCGGTTTTTACGAAAACCTATGTCCAGCAGTGAAGGTTTTTTTGCTGTTAATGATATAGGTAACTACAATCGGATTTTTGCATAATACATAAATTTTACTGATAAAAAGTCTCTTTTTACCGAACTCAAAAGTCAAATAAGAATCTCATTTACTCACATTGTTTTTATAAATAGAACTAGCTCCTCGCCCCAGAAAAATTCGGGCAAAAAATATAAATTATAGTCTAGGTTACTCGCTTATTAAGATATTCGTGAATGATTTTTTTTAAATCAGCACTTTGCGAGTTAACCCGGAACAAACAAACAATAAAATCTTCTTTTTTTATAACATTAGTATATATTATACCTTTCACAGTAGTAACTATATATTAGTAAAGCCAGCGACAGCAGTTTCAGCAGCTATTACATGAGCGTGGTTCAAAAAGTTGTCTACATCCTGAATCGATTTGTGTAGAATTTTTAAATTCTTTTAAAAAAAAATTTTGTATTTAAATACTCGTATATTTCTTCTTCTTCATCTTCATGCACTAGCGCATCCAGGATCCTCCCTTGCATCCAGCAATGCCAAGATGGCTACTAAAGAAAAATTAAACGCTTCCTCGTAGTTATTTCTAATCGTATATATTATAAAACTAAGATAGGTAGATGGAGCAGCGCGTCCGAGAACAAGTTATTAAGTTCCATTGGATCTCATAGAGCGAGACGAATCCTTAATTAAAACTTCGAAATAAGATCGGGACCTTCACTGTGAACTGGTTATGGAACTCGTCTTTCTGTACAAACAGTTGCAGTGTTTCGATTTAAAACATAATTGAAGACCAAATAAAAAGATAACGAAACAGATGCAGATGGGCCATCTTAAAAACTAGAGACTTCCCGAATACAGTGTACTGAATTAATGTTGTGTTCTTTTGTGATCTAAATTTTCATGTTATACTCTTAATAGTGAAAAATAAAACAAGTTTTTGTGTTCACATTGTTATGTGAATATTCTTATTATTATATATATTTTAATTTGTTGAAAGTATAATGTTTCCATGAAACATATGCATATTATAAAAAAAATCGTACGTAGAATCTATACATTTAAAAGGTAATGTGTGTATGTAATTCCTAAATACTCCAAAATTGCTTGACCGATTTCGATTAAATTTTCAGGAAATGTTCAGGTTGGCCTAGCGGGTGAACCTGTGAGTTTGGTAGCGATCGGATCAACATAATTAGTGAGAACCTGGCCTGGAATTTATTTAAAACTAGTGATCAGCTACGGCTGTGAGAGCCGTACCTGATCACTAGTTTTAAATAAATTGCTTCTTTACACTCATTATGTACATTAAATAATGTAGCATTTATTTGATATTTAAGTTAGAGATGAATCCACAGCCTGCTACGTAATAGATTCGGTATCCGTATAAACTATCCCATAATTAAAATTATTACCAACTTAAAAGGTTAATGTCCTGCCGAAATCCTTAAATGCAATCAAAACAAAACACAATGTTAACGAGAAGCTCCAGAAGTTTGTGAGTAATTATAACTTCTCTCACTCCACCAGTCGTTAATGACGCCTCCGCAGTACAAGCCGGCTATTAAAACTTTTTAAAATAAAACGAATCACTTGAAACCAACGATTAACGTAAATTGAGGAAGCCAATGCAACAGCTTAGTGGTTTAACAATTTGATCGAATTGGAAGCTTCATTATAATTTTTATTTTTGTAGGTAAGGCCTCTGTTACAACGATGATTTGTGTAAAACTGGATAGAATTTAAGTGATACTTACGCTTGTGCTTGTCTTTGAATATTTGTTCATACTTATTATTTAAAAATATTTTGGAAATCTGAAAGTGTCGCCAGTCGCAAAGAAATTGAGGAGCAAGAGATTAACGTGGTATGGCCAACATGGCCATGCAGAGGGATGGAGGACATATAACAAAGACAGAAATGAGAATTAACGTTGACGGTTACATAGAAGAGGAAGACTGAATAACGTATGGATGGATTGTGTGCAAGATGAAATATGTAAGAAGGTCGAGAATTCAGACATGACAACAGATAGGATATGAAAGAGGAGAACATACTGGGCCGACTCCAAATAGATGGGAAAAGCGCATAGAAATGATTACTTAACATATTTCATAACAAATAAAGTTGATTGATAATTACGACATCTTAGGATGTGACAATGGTGTGTGTATTTGTAATTGTAGTGACAAATTACACTAACAATTACCAATTTTTGCTGATTAGCAAGAATATGGGAGCTAATCTTCGTGACAATATTTTTGAGATTATAAAAAAGCTGGCCACGTAATTTTAACAGGAGATAAATAAAACACTATAAATTGTAATAAATATTATATTTGTATTTCAAAGCAAAGACACATATGTGATATAATATACCTATATGTATCTTGTCTTCTCGGTCGGTCCTCAATCGATTAGTTTTCTTTTCCTAAAATCTATTATTTGCATGCTCTTCCTTATATCTTCTTCTGGTAAAGATTTCAGTTTGTATTCACCTTTGAATCTGTATCATCAACTGATATTCAAAAATTGAACTATTTTTCTACGATTATTATATACTATATTCTTAGCTATACATAGTTCATGTTATAATTGCTTATCTATAAAAATGCAAAAATCTCAAAACCTTTTTTTTATCATTCTACATAAGTTTACCTGTGATTCAATTAATTGTCCAACAACCCCTGAAACTTTCGAACCCCATTTTGAATACGGAAGGTTTACAAAGTTGTAAATACATGTACAAAACTATTCATGATTCAATAATATATCTTATCCGCTACGTAATAAAGTTGTTGACAGTGACAAACTAACTTTCGAAACCGCAAAATAACCTCATAACGTGTGGGTGACGCAACAAGTGCAACGCAAAAAAGAAACGATTAGGGGGTGATTTATACATCAACCTTTATTTTCCACCCTCAATATTATACAATCGAATCTCGTAACTGAAATTCCCACACTCTGAATACAATTGGGGTCTTTGTAAGATATACCATTATTTTTTGTTTATATATTTATTTAATGTAATCCAATAACTACAAAAAACAACGTGCGTAAAGCTAGAGATTTATTTAATTAATTTCACTTACACACGATATCTCACATCATTACATCTCACAACACACACTTCTTGCATTACATTTTACAAAATATATCACTATTTTAAGACAAAGAATTCTTATTCGATAAACTTCGATAACATGTATTAATATGCATAACAAAGCAGAAATCATTTTTTAAAACATGTCGATCAGAACAGACTATCGTTAAAAAAGAGAATGGAATCAAAGAAATTGTGTTGTTTCGTTAGTTGTGTTAGTTTGTTTTTACAGGTTTTGAGATAATAATTAGTTAATAAATAATAATAAAAGCTTAATGAAGCTACTGAAGTAACTGAACGAGCCCCAGATTACTAATCTCGGTAATTGTGGACCTCGATGGACTTACGGAAGCTCCCTCTGGAACTAGTCAACTATTCCTTGGAGGTTTAGAACAAACGACATAAGAACTCGCCCGCCTCCGAGTCTGTTACAATATCTACGTCGCCAATGCTATCGATTGCGGGAAAATGGACTTTTAATAAAATAAGTGCCGACTGAATTCATCAATACTCTCCTACAGGGCTTAGGTAAACTTCGGGCCTAAATTGTAGACGAGTCTTACTATCCTTATATCATTCTAGGTACTTATTGCCGTGTGGTTTGCGGTTTTCTAATAGGTCCAAGAATTATAAATCGGTTCAGTACTTTCAGTGTACTAAAGTTTTTTTAATAAATTTTAAAAATGAATTAATTAATTTTCAACATTACAAACAAACAAATCTATCATCTTTGCGACATATTAGTATAGATAGGTAAAACGCAAATATTCAAACAATATATCATTAATTTATTTTAGTTTAGTATTTCCATAGCTACACTATGCAAAACACTTAGGTCCGTAGCGAGAATAGATAAAATAATTTTACATTCCAATGCACCCTTCATACGAGCCGTGATTAATTCAACCATGTAACAACTTCACTCCCGAAACTCCCCTACCGTTAGCGACACGACAAGTGCAACCCCAAACAATGCGTGTAAATACAGGGGGTGCGGGGCGCACTTGTAAACGTAAAACATAAACAACCTTGAAGCAAGTGCATACTTGCCCTTGGGGAAAAATAGATTATCATGTTAAAAGAATCACACAGATTAAATTTGTCTTATTATTATACATATCAATACTACATTATTTATTTATAATTGAGTTGATATGACAAATGATACAAACATAAGATAATATTATATAACGAAAAGATAACAATAACATAAAGTTGTTTACAACTTTAATTAATTGGAATTAATACGCACGTAACCCTAATTAAAGCGTAGGCGTATAAAACAAATTTAAAAACTTATATATTGCTATTATACAACTGAAGCCAAACGTAAAAACATGTAACAATCACACATTAATCGGTATAATTATCAAAAAAATCACAATAATTTTTTAAGAGCCCCTAACAATCTCGCCTAATAATCTTAAAACGTCTCTAATAGTCATTTAATTACAGTCCCCGCCGAGTCCCACTGACCCCTTTTACACTTGTTTACATCTTCATCCCCTCGCCCCTCGAAAGCGATGAGCCATCAAAATGGAATGTTTAATTCCAATGCCCCATACGATTCATTATACAAAGCGGAACGTTGCTCGCTTGCCATCTGTCGTGCCGAAACTCGCGACGCCGAAAAAAAACTAAATGTGCGAGCAACCCTGGGAACCTACGAGCGGAGAGCATTCCCACGAACAACCCCTCAATTTTCAATAACCAAATTAGCCTTTGCGTTACCCTATTTCGGATATGAAGGAGTCGTGAATCTATTCATACTAATAAAAAATATACTCGCTCCCTTTCCTATCGCCCGCTCGATCGTATGTTCATCCCCTTCGAATGCACGTGTTCCGAGATCGTATATTAAAACTGGGCTCGAATGTGTGCGCGCCTCGCCAGCGGACACCTGCCGACGCCCGCGCACCCCATTGGCCCGTCGTACTATCACCGCTACACTGATTTCTTTTAAACGTCGTTTTTTTTTTTAGTAATGCTTCGGACATACTATAGAAAAAATCTTACACGTTCGAACCGGTACAAGACCAAACATTTTGTGCGTAGGTGGCATCCTAAATTTAATCTTTCTTTTTATAAACAATATGCTAATGAACACCCACTTGAATAGTTCAAATATTTGATTCGGAGATAGTTACTTTTTATCTACCTACATGATTTAAATAAGTTCAGATATGAATTATAAAAAAATAAAATTTAAAATAGTTATAAACACACAAAAATAACAAATCATCAATCATTACGTAGCATCAAAGTCACACGCGTCTAACGCGTGAACGACCTGAGGTCAATATAATGGGGTCGCGTTACCCCATTGCTGGCTGACTCGGTGACCCCCGAGGGGCGCGACCGATTACAATCGCATTGTACTCACTCACCACTCTCCCAGGACTAATGAGCAGCATGTGCTGTTTACCCACGCTTCGGCGCGTGGACAACTCGTGGAGGGCCGGCGCTGTTGGGATTAGGCACTTGTCAATGCAACTTGATTCAATATTTAATATTGTCTGATAACTTCCTGACAGTAATAATAATAAACTATCTAATAAAGGCATGTACCTTTATTAGATAGTTTATTATTTTTTACTATTGTTTAGTCACTCTAAAACGGTAATTATTAGTTACAAAATAGTTGACAATAAGACTCATACTCGAATCCTATTTAACTTTCTTGGTTTGTAAACTTTGACAAAACACAATTTTTTTGTCTCAATTTAGTTACACGCAATCAACTTTCATAGCATCTTTATCAATATTTTCTTATAAATGATCAAATGAAATTTCATGGTACACGTAATTCAAAATAATGTCAAATAGGAAATAGAACAAATAAAAACTGTTTCTAAAATGAAAACAAACTAAGTCTATTATTATTTTACTATAGCTTAAGTATCCCTGATAACTTAAACAGTAATCAAACAACAAATCTACTTGATATTGTAACACTCACTAAATTATAAAGACGATAATGTTTATGAAAAGCATAATAGAGTATCAAATATACCACTTAAGTTACGCACACACGCGCAGGGCGAACTTTTCATATACGCGAAGCTTTTATGCCGGGGGCGGCGCGTGGTGTATAAAAGGGCGAGCCGGCCGTGCAGCCCCACATTCCCGCTTCTACTCTCACAAGCAACACACGTTCTATCGAAACGACTTTCCAAAATGTCTTACTACGCTAACAACGAGTACATCATCTCGACAAACAACTCAATCAATGAGAACAAATACAACAGTGATAAGGCGAAAAACAGTGGCCTGAAGGCGCTGCTGAAGCCTTTAATGAAGATCATCAAGAAAACAACGAAGCGCGCTCCGGCGAAGCAATGCGACACGTCGTACGAGAGCGAGCAGAACTCCAGCAACGAAATGTTGGAGAAGAAAATATACGCGGAAATGGATAACTGCCAATCCGGAGCGGCATTCCTCGTTTGCAACGAAGACGAGAGCTACGACCTCGTGCCGGTCGCACGCGAAGACTTCTACATCCCCGTACACTTCGCAAGGACCGACGCCGGCACCTTCTTCTGGACGACTGTCTCCAGAACTGAAGGCGACTTCGCAGCGGCCTCCTGTTACACCGAATGCCAGACCGCGGAGCAGCAGCACCCCGTCTTCCAAGATCGCTGGGTCCAAGCCTAATCACCAACTTCCGACAACGATCAGTGTCTTCCGTGAAACCAGTGCCCGCACCGTTGGTTTCCTCAACCGTCTGTGATGTTAGCTTTAAATATAGTTCTATTGTGCCATTTATCGTTAGGTAATAGGGATCTCGTGATAACTCCAGTAAAAGCTTTAATTGTCGTTTCGTTCGATGTGATATTTTTTTGTATTGTATAAATTATAGGATAGGTTTAGGCTTATTGTGATCCAATACTGAGCTTTAATTGTTTTAGGGGGTAGTAATTTATTTATGTTTAATAACTTTTTTAACAAGTTACAATAAAAGAATGATTAAGAATATTTCCTATCTTTTACTTATGCAACCTGATTGACACAAAATGCACACATACATTTAAATGATTACGATACACATACAATAGTAATGAGAGATGGCGGTTCCTTCCCGCTTAAGTCTCGGCTTGGAACCTGTACTTAGAAGTGGTCAGACGGGATGTCGGCGCGAGCTAATACCTCGAGCTGCCCGCTCTCCGGCGGCGGCCGGCGGACCGCATTGCTGCGCCCGCGCACGTGCACGCCCGCGGCCGCGTTACCGGATTTATAAGATACTTTTTGTTGATTCCCGCGCTTTTTATTTCACATTAAGCAATTCTATAATCTGCTTTTCATTGTATTGCAAAGTTTTTGACAATTTATTTATTTGAAAAGTAGACAATTGCTGAATAATTTTCATATTCGAGATAAAGTAAATTTCTTCTCCATCTTCTATTAACTTTAGTAAAAACTTAGCAGTCGCAAACTAGGTTTTTTTTTGTTAAAAGCAAATTAAACTGTCACGTAAACAGTACATCATGTGATATGATGTTTTGATGGTAAAAATACACGAGTCATATAATTAAATGTCACGTATACATTCATATATAGTTAAATTCTATACTCTACTATAAATCAACAGTGATGCTCTACCGAGAAAAATAATATTCATAATTATATAAATTACAATTATATAAAATTACCACCGAAGCATAATTTTGATCATTTGTTAAGAATCAAACAAATTAAACAGAACTTGAATCTTAACACTGAGGCAATTTCGTTACTCATTAAAATGTAAATTTTAAATTAATAATAAGTCTGCAATGTTCTAGTATTTATTTTTATTTAATTTAAGGTACTAAATACTTTCACTTTAGGGATCATCAACATACATACAAGATACTTATGCTACTACCAGTTTACTAATAAAGCAAATATTCTTCTTGGCCACGCTTGTGTTAGTACAAACACTAACATCCTAAACCAAGACTTCCTCTTAGGGATTTCAAGGAATCGCAAGGGGCGCCACTATCCAGCATTCCCACAACTATGACCGAATCGTCTATCTAGACCGAATGATCTACGCTACGTCACCCTTTGCTGCTATTTCTGAACCTTTTAACTCTATCGGCCATCCGATCCACAAGCAAAGTGCTGAGTCCAATTATATCACAAATAAATAACTCCTATCCATTTAAAAACACGCTTTAATTACAAGTTAAATACAATGTATCATGCAAATTAAAAAACTACAACTGAACTACGCCAGTGCGAGCAAGTTGTAACCTGTTATAAATACCGCGAACATGTTCCGACGTGTTTCCACAAAACTTTCACACCAAAAGATCAAACTTCCTACAAAAAACTTTTGTGCAACTCGCGAGCTTTTGTGCAAATTCAAATGACATGCATTATTACCTTTTTCTTACAGAAACGTAACAATACGACTGAGACAAATTTATTGACGCACGTGTAACAGAAGCTTTGCATCGTTTAAAGCTTAAACTCGGCAATTGTATTACGTTTTTAAAATTCCTAAGCTACTACTATTCAGTCAGTTAATTTTCTGTTTTATGTAACAAACACTTATAATTTAGTAGCAGCACGATAATTCAACTAATAATTTGTATTAATTTGTTTACTGTACCATATTTCGTAATTAACTAACCACGGTTGAAGAAGGCGCGAAAACAAGATATGCTAATTTAAACTCTATTGATTAAAAACCGCTAGGTTGCCAGTTGTCATATTCACTATTGCCCACGGCCTCGATCTTTACGTGGGTCGATAGCGAAGTAGTCCGGTTTAATAATACCAATGCGTCGGAGCCGTGAGAAATTTCGGCAGATGTACAATTCCTTGATGCGGTGTACGACGAGTAAGCGCTTATCTTGTTTTTTCTTCTTAATAATACTCGGAGCTTTCGCATCGACATTTCGTGGCTCGTTCGTGACTCATCGACGTATTGTTGCTCTATGCACGTGTGTATCGCTCGGACGTTCGGGCTTTAGAAAGGATTCTTTTTTTAGGCAACCCTTATTTCTTCTAAACGATCCGTAACTCTTGCGAAATTTGGGTTAATTTTTTTCGAGTGCAATTTTGAATTTTCGAAAGGACTCACGTGCATCGCAATTGTTGCATTGATATGTTCGTGTATTATTATCGAATTATAATAGTAACGGAGACACGTGTGGCTTGTGATCGGTTATTAAGGATAGTTAAAATCTTTCAGAATCGATCTGCATCTAGTTTTGCCAAAAAATAAAGTAAAAAGATCAAATGTGAAATGATTTTCATGTTTAATTAACAATCAACAAAATAAATGAGTTAATTTTAATGGTACTTTTCATATTATTTGTTATATATAAATTATATTTTTTATATTATTCAGTTTGACATAACAATGGAGGTTTATAGGACAGAATCTTTTTAATCTATACATCTCCATAGCATTAGAAAATATATTACTTATACAACAAAATTTACTCCAGATGATGATGTTAGATTTGTTTCGTGCTATTCAGACTCGGTAGCCGTGGTAGATCTATTAGGTTATCTGACTTTTATTGCCAATTAGTTTGAGTCTAATTGAATTGGAGCATGGCATACGTTAACAATTGCAATTTATAGCTGATTGAAGTCTAGCGAAGGCGCCTCGTTAATAAGTATAAAAGGAGTAGGAATTAAATTGGCTAAGCTGAATAAGGCAGTAATGGCGCAAGCTAGATAAATGCGATTACTCATATTATGGCATAGCGGCGTTTTAAATCACTTAATACGGCACGCTAAGTGTTTTTAAAATTATCTCACTTAACATAGTTTTTTTTTACTTCTAAAATTCTGAAAATGTTAACTATGCAGTTTGTTAAACCTAAGTAAATTACCAAACAGTAGTAAGCAAAGCAAATTCACTATGGTTTTCACTGAGCCTGTCTGGTACCAAATGAGATAAGGTATCATGATTTAAGTGCTCCGACCTTTATATAACTTTGGGCTACATGAAAGTGTTATATAATTATTTACCAATAATTACATACTATACTATATTATATTTATTTACTGTAACTACATAAATTACAGTAAATTACAACATAATTACAATTTTATAGTACACTTGTAATTATATTTATTAACACATTTTTTGATTAATACCTTTTTATGCTTTATATGAGTGTGTGACTTTCGTGTATTACCTATTTAAGACATCTTTCAGCCAAAAATATTAATCACTCGTTACCAAAATGGAAATTTATGGTGTGAGTCCATGTCTTTTTAAACTTCAATTGACGAAGTATACAGAACACTGTCATTCAATCTGTTTGTTTGCCGACCGCCGCTGCATTTCAGTTTAATTGGCGTGGAAGTGACGTCATGCGACTGATTAAAGTCGTTTTAAAACTGATGCAATTGAGTGGCTTGCTCTTAAAATAAACGGTGGCAGTGCGACTTTTTTTTTATTAGAAAGAGGGACTCGAGTCTTAGTAATTGCATCAACCATCTTCGTTCTTCTGACCTGACTGTGTAACTAATATGTGTACAGTGTACAAATATTTGTAGCACAGCTTACAGGCCACATTGACATTTATATCAAATTCGTCATCATCATTGTCTTGATATTTTTGCATAAAGTCGATGTCGGAAGAAAAGAACGTTGGCAACGTTATTGTACCGAATTGGTTATTGCCATCACCGTAATATTGTCAAGGCTCTGCTCGATAAAATCTAGCTCTAGCTATTTATTTATTGTATAATTATTTATTTTTATGATCGAAAGATGTCTTTATATGATTATAACATTGTGATTGTTGTTTTTAAATGAATACTTTGTAATTTAGGCCACCCAAATAGAAACGTGACATTGTATGTTAAAATCCGAGCCGTGTTGAGTGTAGTGGTGGCCGGCAGGTTGACACAGCGGCGGCTACGTGCCCCGCTTATCAGAAACAAAACAAACAATTGTAGCAATTAACACCTGTGCAATGTTGGCGCGCGGGTTTGGCGATGAGATCATCCAATGTTTGATCACATGTTGGCGGACAGTAATCGAGTCAACACGCGATCTGCGTCAAGTGAGGACCTGGCACGTTGCCGCTTAAGGCCAAACATTTCTGACAACCGTTCCAAAGATATAGAATGTAAACTAGTAAAATGAAACCTAGGACTTATGTTTAGCAAACTGAACTGTATCTTTTTGGTATTCGGGACTAAACGAACGTTTTTATAGCTTGGACTAAGGAATTTGTGAAGAAGTGTTTCTATTTCGACATAAAATTACACCTCGGAAACTACAAATAGCGTCTTTAAATATAGTTTTTTTGATAATTATCATTCTTAGATGTAATTCATTATTTCTGATGCGTAAATCATTTCAAATCTAATTATTCACATAACCCAAATTGCATCATTATTATCGATTTGATACGATTCAACTGATCATTGCCCATACCATGCTGTGATGAAAAGAGTATGTATCCATTAGCGTGTGCACTGCGCCTTGAGTAACGCAAACAAAAACATGAATCACCATCAGCAAATATGTTGACAATTGCCGCTCATTATACAACTGGTTAAAATTTTACAGCAAAGAAGTTAACAATAACGAAATTTTTCAAACATGACTCTCACTGTACTCGAGTAAGCGGGCAATTAACTATTTAACTCTTACACGGGTAAAGTGACTAGAGTATTGTTTTCAAAACACTTTGAATGAGGCAATTTGGAAAATATCCACGAAACATACATGCACCTTCTTATGTCTCATAAAAATCACCTAACCTAACTTAAAAAGGAAAAAAAAACCTAGTACTGCATTCATAGGTGTTAATCTATTTGGCAGTTGTAGACACGACACCCTTAGTATGTAAAATTATTTCTCTATCTTATTCTTCTGTATTAATGTATGAGTATTCCTTTTCTTGTTATTCATTCTTAATTAAACTTAGCGGCCTCCAATTGCCCAGAAGTAGTCTGTGACCCATTCTTCAACGTGAACTAGTTCAATATGCGGTAGTTCGAATTATAGTTTATAGAATCGTATAAAATGTTATAACAGATAAAGATACAGATTTATTGGTAATTAAGTAATTATAATTCAAGGAACAACACATTATAATATAAAAAGATGATAAAATCTACAACAGAATCTAGAATCGCGATTTCAAATTCATTACACAAATAAAAATTTAAAATGTCGTAACACAAAATAATAATTTCTCCAAAATCAAACGCCTTTTGGAGAAGCCACGCTGGATACCACAGCACAACGCATTCACAATCTAAGCAGGAACACTCCACAAATACGTTAATTATTATCACGGAAGATCATTGAGGAACACATTATATTTACAAGTATGTAAATGTAAACACTGATAATTATTTATATGCAGATAATACCTAATAAATTGTTTTTTAGAGAATTATTTCCTGGCCAACAATCACGTTTGTTTTTTATACCGAACACTAAATGCAGCTTTAGCTTTACATAAATAAAATTAAAGAGCTACACGTAAACGTACACTATTCAATTGCTAAGTACCGCTACTTCCAGGTTCGCATCACGGAAATAACTAAACATGAAATCGTTACGTCTACAAATTATATACACGAATCACCCTTCGTATTACAAGTAATATTTCTCACGACTCATCGTAAACTTTGACCCGTATAGATCCTATTGTCTGCGAGATTATTGTTTTGCAAACGTTTCTGTCTCCCCTTCATACGTTTATTTAAAATTAGATCGTCTTAGTTGCATTACTTTCACTATTTACCGCTAGATGGCACTGAAATGATTAAACTCAGTCTAAAATTTTCCTTACCTAAAAATTATTGTCAATAAGTGAAAACTGTAATTTAATGATACTATATGTTATACGAATAACAGTAATATAAAATGTAATAAATATTAAATTCAAGTGTAACTGTCAGTATAGTAAATATTATTATTTTAACAATAGATAACCTACAATACAACATCATTTATAATAGACTTATATCAATTAACGACTTAATAATATCCGTGTACGCAACAAAGGCCGACAGGCGGTCGTTCTGGTGTGCCACGCTCGCGCTTGACATTTCCACTGTGTAATTTTACACAAGCAATATGATAATTACGCATTGTTTCTATTCACCGCATCCGAGAAGTTCTTGCTTAAAACATTTAACAGACGAGCTTCGTCTATTATTGTTTGTTAAACAAATTTGACATTTGAATGTCATCACAATTTAGCAATCGCTCAAGTGATCGATTATTATTGAATAAAGATCATATTCATATACAAGCATTTACGCCCATTAAAACGGAGGGACGGGCAGTAGAGATTACAGATATCCATTTGGCAGGATTCTGGCACACCTCCCTCGCGTCTTCTACATGCATATATCTATGGACGCTCTACATTTATTATTAGTATGTACATATATATTTATTAGTTTAATTTGACTAAGCTATCAAATCCTATCCTATCAAAATTCACTCATTATGCCATAGATAAGAAATAGGTAAACGAAAAATGCGAAACTCAGATCCTGCACAGCGTGTACAGTGAACAGTTGCAATTCCAGTGTTTACTTATCTTAGTGATGGTGTTGATAGATGCTGTAAACATAAATGCCCAAACGTCGTATAGATTAATTTAAATAAAATATTTATAGATACATACTAGGAATTAGTCATTCAGAAACGTAACTGTGATCAGTGATTTAAAGGTGTAAAAATATACGAAGATGTATCCCAGAACCGTGTGAAATGGATACTTATTTTAATTTTAATTTTTTTAAAACACTTTATTGCACAATAATAAAGTATAATGGATATCCGTAATTTTTACTTATTAGTTAAGGTTCTCGGTTGTGGTCGCTTTTATTATTTCATTCCTTAACTTTGTCCAATATCAGATATAGCAACAAGTAGGTATCAATCAAAACAAGAGGTTTCCATATCGTTTTGCACAATATTGTCATTATTTAGCCCCTCGTTAAATATACGATAAGATTGTTAAACTCTATTACAATAATAAATTTATAATTAGCAAAGTTGACACACTTGCACTAGTGGGCGCCGCGTGTAGAGAGTTGCCGAGCCCGGTGTTCGGGCCGTGGGAACATCGACAGTTGCCGCGCTTCTCGCGACACCTGCCCCTTAGTATAAGCTATACGAATCTCTAATTTGGAACAATTTGTATATGACCTTTCGTTTGTTTACGCATTCATTTTACAGCGTCATTAAATTAATCGTACGTTAAAACAAACATGGTACAAAAATAACACGAACGTGAGTAAAGCCGATTTTTATAAAAAGTTAATTATTATTAATAATGTTTTTTCTGATGATCTACCATGAATTTGCACCGTTGCTAGTCTAGTTTCTACTAACATCCATACACTATCTCAACAATCCCTATCATTTTTGAGTGAACGGCGTCGGATATCAAGAAACATTTTGTATTTGTATAATCAAGGAACAGTATAAACAAATGAATTTCGCAATATATAAAATAATGGATATACAAAAACCTTGAGTTTTCGAAAATAAAAATTGAATTATAATTAGATTTTGAAATGGCGTCATTTGCAAGCTCAAGAACGTCTAGAAATAGACCCAAATATAATTCCGGTTTAATAAGACTTTAATGTGAGCACAGAGTCATCCATAGATCCGCTGTCCGCGCGGTTTTTGTCCACGCGTCACCGCTCGCGCCGCACGCCCCGCGCTCGCGCCATATGTCGCGTGGATCGTGGGAACGCATCCCGCCACGTAATACTAACTTCTCCCTGTTTTTCATCTGTCAACATATGACATGTCAGACGGTAATGTAATTTAACACTAGGCAATAAGACTCACATTTGAATTACTCACTTTTTCCAAACGAATATAAAAGAAAACTAACCCTACTTTTGTTATGGGTTATGGAATGTGAATAAATTAACGCACATTTTGTCTTCATTTAAGTTGTTATCCAAAATTAATAATTGTTTTAACTTTTTTTATTAATAAATGAAAATCCAAAACAGTTTCTGTAAATCGAACAAGAAATAAAATCGATTTAAACTTTGATACTTTAATAAAAACTGAAATCGTCTTAGAAATAAAACAAAACAGAGATAATGTTTATTTATCAAGCTTTATAATGGTATTGCCTATAAATATAATAGTAAGAGGCAAAAAAAACGAGGGGCAGACGCACAACTGGCGCGAGCGATCGTGGGAACGCTTTCAACTGTACAGTGACGCCTTAGAAAAGGTGCAATTCCTTTTTTTTCTGCTTTGAGTCAGTTTTTATCTTTAACTAGCTCACGCTCGGGACTTTGCCTACTTCTAAATGTAATTTATTAATAAATTATACGTTCTTAAATGGAGGGAAATGGTTTTTAACGATAAATAATAATACATATCCAAAAAATAATACTTTCACCACAAAACAAGAAATCGAATCGAATCAAAAGTCAAATTAAGAGGGCATTAAAATTATGCAAGCAGGATCAAAGTTTTCATAACAAGATTAAAACATGCAATAACCTTAAACTTTATTCAATCAATGCAAAAATATATCAGATGTTAGGAAAAAAATGTTGCAATATCATTAATAAATAAATTAACAAATGCAACTACGCGTTCTAAACATAACTGTTAATGTAAAAAGTCGTATAAGAGTTAACAATATCGCATCGATCAATACGATTTCACAATTCCACGCGTAACCCTAGATTTGCCGTGCATCTGCCATCGCTAAAGAAACCCCCGCATTATACGCGGCACGTATTTTTTCTTGACCCCGATCGCCCTTTATGCCCATGGGGAGCACCGTGGGAACGATCTTGCACAATTCACCGTTTCCTTGGCCATATGCGACAGAAAAAAGTGCAATTATTTATTCCCCCTCGAAGAATAAGGGGACTTGTGAGAACGTGACCTAACAATGTGCTTCCTGGCTTTCGATACATAATCTCACTTCGCCGCCGAAAAAGAATTTTCACCCTTAAAACTAATGTGATATAATATAAATTCCTATGAAGTACGTGTGCATCAATGTATTACAAATAGTTACGATGAATTTATATTTTGTTAATGTACACTTTATTCCATTGCGTTTAGGTGTATAATAGCAATAGGTTTATGTCATACAGAACTAATAGTTTCTTTGGCATACAATTTTGTATTATGAATAGCATTATGGGTGACCTTTGGGTAATTGTTACTAGAAAATTGTGTACATTGCACTATCGGTTTATTTCGTTTCCTATATTCATGTACGAATCTTTCGGGTAAATCTTCTGTTTTGTAGAAAATAAAGGCCAACATATCACCAAACATACTTATTTATGTGTTATAACTCAAGCTACTCTAAGACACGTTAGAATTGGAAATCCAAACCCCCTAGATTAAAAGCCCATTAGATTCCACTGCGTGGGCGAAAATAGAAAAGGGAAAACTGGCAGTTTATACTAAATTCGGAAATCCTTTGTGAAGCATGAAGCATCGGAATTATTGATAAAAAGGTAATCTTTAGGATATAAGATTAGATACCGTTTGACGGCAAACAACAGTAATCAGCTAAAAAACAATGTGAATCTATGCAAAAAGTTTGACAATCGAATTGCACAAGCAATAGCAACATCAATTATTATTACATATTTGTTTTTACGATTATATTTAAGTAAATTTGTTACATATCCAATTTCCCCAATCCGTAAAAGGCGCTAAAAAGTAACTGTGTTAATTACACCACTATTTTGAGAGAAATAAGAGAGTGGTCGATACAAGATACCGCAAAAGTATAGCGGGTGACACTATCTCAGTCTCAGGGTCATGAACAGGCCTGCGTAAGGTCTTACCTTATCCAAGAACCATCTCGTATAAAGTTTACGCTTAGCTTAGAGGAAATAAAATAAAGTTTTATTTATAGCTAAGTTGTTTGTGCTTTAATTGATTAAATAAAGATAATAGGGAAATCGAAGACATGATAATCATTCACGTCTTAGTGAAATGTAAACGACACCCACGACCAAGTAAACTGATAACCTTATAAAAAAAGCAAAAAGTATTTAGATTCAGCCAGAGTGCGACAATTAGAAATAATGTCCACCTGTGAACTTGTGAAGGACGTGAATAGTATAATAGTTATATATATTTATTGAAACCATACTTGTGTCCAAGCAAACATAAATTTCCCCAATATATTTTTCTCAAGTCTAGCGAGATTTGAAGATAAGTAACAGTAGTAAGTAATATTAATTGTATTCATGCCATTCAATTATCCAATTTTCGTTTACGTTACTTATATTCGAACTTATTGAAAGCATTTTACAATCGGCTCTCACTGTGAGGGCACATTATTTCATTGGCACGAGTGACCGAATCACGCGCGCAGGCGACCGCGGTGAGTGCATCGCGGCGCAGAGGGGCAGCCGTCTGGCTCGAGCGCGACCGTGGGAACGCTTTGCCTTTAACGCGTCGCACGTGCTCGAGACGCTAGCTCCACCGCAAAGAGCGAAAGAGACAGAGAACGTAACAAGTACAAGCGAAGCAGAGACAAGAGAGCCCAATAAGACGAAAAAATAAAAGTGACAATAAAACATCAAAAAACCAACAGTAATTTGTGAACGTTCGAATTCGAATTCGTTTGCCTGGACCGTGAAAAAGACAGCAAGAAAACTCTTTGTGTAACGCCCTATTTCAATTTTTTATATATCTGACAAAAAGTAAACTTAATAGAGAAGAAAATTTATCCCAGCTATTTGAGAAACCTTAATTTAAAAATAGATAATCAGAGTTTTACAATCGTGGGATAGAACCAAAGGGATAATACGCTGATAGAAATCATAAAATCTACAATGCTTTCTTATGTTTTATAATAATATTAAAGTAGACAAATTAATCTACAGGTAGCAAGGAACTATTACATTCTAATTAAATTGATAGTTTTTGGTTTTTGCTTCTGAATCTCTATGGTAAATTATTTTTGTATCACGTAATACATGCTATGCTATAAGTAAATGAAATAAAACTACGAAAGCAGTCTCCACACATTACTTAATATCTAGATTTTTAACAAAGGACCATTGATCCACTTTGTGTCATGGAGGTCTATCGTGACCAAAGATGGTATATAATCCGTAAGTATTTAGTTTGTTATACGCCTTGTAATCTTTGCTATATTGTTTTTACTGTAGCACGGTGCAAGTGACATTTAAGATCCATTTTACTTATATACAGCGAATATACAATTTAATATAGGATATAATTAAATTTAAACGGATTGACGCGTTTTCATGCTTTTTCATTGACTTGATAATTTAGACAATTATGACATTGACAGCTTTTAATGTGATTTGACTATGGCAATACAAGCCAAACGTCACCCGTACATGCAGTGACCAAAAAAATAATTTGAACTCTGTAGAGTTCAGACTAATTTTGTGAATAATTCTAGTGGCAACTGTATACGCATTTAGAAAAGAAAGTATAAGATTTTGATGCAGTTATCTTCATCTTGAAAGCGAGCTGAGAGCAACGCTACCGTGCAGCTCGTTAGATCACCATTTGGAAGTTGTTGGGAGCAATTCCTAACATTATAATATATATTTTAGCATTTGTTAATGTGTTGTTTGTAAATTAGGGTGTTTGAACGGAATTAAAACAATCGCCACTCGTGGATACCCGTTAATTGCTGAATGACATTGCCCACTTTGACACTTCGGTGTGTACACTGTAAAATTTAATTTAATTACTGTTTTTTGGAGAATATAAAAGGTATGCGTACAGTGCTATTTAAAAATAAATTTTAGCCCTATTAATATTTAACATACTTGAAATAACCGTACAAACTCATTAGATATACTTAAATACTAGACACACTACTTTTTAATTTATGTTATATATTAATTTTAACACGTTAAAACAATATAACTCAAGTAGGTGTACTGTTATAAACACTGTTACACAATCATTAGCTTGTCGGGTATTTTTATTTTTATAAATCACGTAACGGGCGAGCTGTGGCTTGCCATGTGCGGTGCAACATGTGACGCGACTCTCGGAGCGAGATATCGACTTTCGAAGAAGATCGAGTTACTTGACCGCCGGTCACATTTGGCGGCCACACCGACTCTAGTGGTGGCCAAATGTCGCAAAAACCACGCCATTGAGGGTCCAAAGCCAACGAGCCGTGAAGCCGACAACGAAATCTCGATACACTGTGATTCATGGTGATTTTTTATGTCATCGTTAATAAGGAAAACCTATTAAAATGGCCATCCCTTACTTAAATCATTCGCAGCTTGGATCTATAGTTAACCTTAACTAGATTAGATTGTACACGTTAACAAATTAGGTATCATAAAGAATTCAAAAATCAAATCATAAATAACATAAATTTAAAATATGAAAATAGAGATCCAATAGATATTATATATATAAAAACGTATCTCATATCTATGTTGTGTAACGTTATTATTAAAAAAATAATATTATCTACAGTCATCGGAGCTTGTACACCAGACGCAAATATTACTATCATCATATATTATTACCAAGTTATTATTTTATATTGAAAAATGATAAAAAGGGAAATTTATTGGTAACAGTTTGAATGACGACATTTATGGAGCCATTGCTTAATTTGCTAATGAGAAGGTATATTTCTATAGTAAATAAATCGCAAGGAGGTCGTGTGTCCCTTTTTTCTTAATTTTAAAATCTGTGAAACATAATCATCGCGTCCGGTTTGTGACAACACAATTTAATAAACTGACCTACATGGTAGACGACGTCGATGGAGAAAATAAACAGCTCTTTCATCCATGGAATATAGATTATGGGTCTTATGAAATTAGGATGAAAATCGTTTGTACTTTAAAACAATTTAAAGGCACGGGATGCGCAATTTTTATTGTTAATTCAACTATGGTTGTATTCATTGGGTTGAACGAAACTAAATTGCGAACATCCGGGGTGCCTATTGACGTAGCGGCTATTGCAGCCCATTATCTTCTGCGTGCTATTGACGTGAACGACAAGAGGAAAATTGCCTCGTCTTCTATGTGTACTTGCACAAGGATGTGTGCTTTACTAAGTCTTAAAGCAAAGTACTGTAATATGATATCAAGTTATCTTTTACGTTATTTTCAGCCAGGTACGATTTTTTTTTTAGTTGTAATGCATAGACAAGACATGTCTTAATGATGGCGATGCCGATGGTTTGTTGGTTATGGTGACTATAAGTATGTGGCGGCTATTTTTGCGGCTACCGACTTCCGTCTACGAAAACCAAACAAAATATATTACAGCTGCCTAGATATTCTCTTTGACTTTTCATTTGCATACCTACATCTTCGGCGCTGTTTATTCGCCGTTTAGCGGCGGGTTTTTTTGCAAAGATCCCGTCTTACAGTTACTTCCACTTGTTTTTGATTATATCAACGAAGACTTGACGAAGATTTTTGGTTGAATTTTATCTTTTATGGAAAGTGTTTTTAATTATTCAATTCCTATTAATAGATACATACAAACTGTAGGAACAACATACCTTACATTCAATTTAGATTTCCGAATATAAAATATACTAATTTATTTGTAACTTTATTTTAGTAGTCATTAATCAAGCTAATGGTATTTCAAAACTTAATGTTAGGAACATACAAATCACTTAAATTAGTGATCATTTGCAATTTAATTGTCCGTTCCGCAGAGTCTTTAGTTTTTTTTAATTGTATTCGATTACGATAAATTTGCAGGATTTCCAATTACCATACAGTACATAAGAAGCTCTTATCTAGCTCTTGAAAAACTATCAACGTAAACAATTTTAAAATATAATCCATAATTATTTTGCATTATTTTGACAAAACATTCTAATGAAACTGTCCCTTCAAAACCATACCCGGTAAAAGTTGTACGTTATCTATTCTACGGTATCGTTGTCTCGCTCGCTCGCGCCACCGCGCCAGTGCCGCGCGTGTGCTGCACGCGAGCGCCTCACTCTCCCGCTCGCACACTTCCTGCGCGCGCCTCGCCCGAGCCCGCGCCGAGCTCGACTGTGGGAAAAGACGGCAGGTGTTATGCGCGATCGTGAACAACCACGCATTACCATTCACATTATTCAACAATAAATAATAATAATAAGAAGCCGTGGAGCGAGTGGCGAGCACGCGCAGTGTCCTCGCCTCACATACTAATAGAGATACGTATGTGTGCGTCGCGCTCTCGTATTGTGTGTGCGTGCTTATGCTTACGAGATATAGTGGCTAGTGGACGTATTTTTTTCTTGCTTCGTGTGGGCGGGCGCGCGTCACGGATTAACTTACGTTAATTGTTCTTTTGGTTATTCTTTATGTTTCGACAGCTAATTGATTTCGTGTATTAAGTAACTAATGGCGATATTATCTGAATTAAGTACTCTTTTACATAATATATTGCCGTCCTACTGTTTCACATTCAAACTTATATACTAAGAATTGTTCTGTAAAGAAAATTCGATTTATTATTTCTGGTACGACTACAATTCGATTACACAAATATCTGTTTTATATTTCTTTTTTGCTTATTCTGTCTAATTGCAGTCCTTAGTTAGACGAAGGCGGATTTTTTATGCTTATCCAGTCACGTTGATGAATCCTAACATTTTTCTACGAAACATTCAACACATAATAATAAAAAATATGTGTAAAAATAAATCATTACTAGAAAAAAATATTTAATGTATTATGGTATTATGTATAGTATGGGAAAACAATTGCACTAGAAAATTATGGAAATCATACTATTGTTTATACGTTATTTTGTCGACCGTGCATAAATGTACTTACATATTCAAGTTAAATTCGTCTGACAAACGCTTAGTGTTTATTATTTTGATGTTAAGATAAATAGGTCTTGATAATGTTCTTTTATAGTCATAAAAAATGTAATAAATAAAAAGTCCCCAGCGGTATTTCCAAACCAATACGACAGTGTGCTACAAGAAAAGAGCGTACTCCTTCCTTAAAGGCCGGCAAACGCATTTGTAGTTCCTCTGGTGTTGCAGATGTTAATGGGCATCAGTGTTCAGTTAATAGGCGCCCCGCAGCGTGTTTGCCCCCTTATGCTATAAAAAGTTTATGTTACCTTTTGTACTGATTAAACACTTTTTATAAAACCATTTTGTATCATTCTTAGTATTCTCGAAAGTACTAACTATAGATGTATGTAATTACAGAATAATAATTAAATGGCTTCAATGTGTTTTTCTAAGATCCGAAGAGCTCAGGATCCATTCATAACGATCGGCGATGTCTACCTAACATTCTAGAGTGTTCTCTGAGATCCACACGTGAGTGTACTATTGAACGACACCGTGAGACTTGATTTATTACTTTTGTTAATTTATTTATTTAGCTTTATTATATTATATATTTATTTAAGGCTAAGTGGATGCATCTAATAATAGGAATTTTTAAGCCAAGTAAATCCTGATGTTTAGATTGTATACATTTAGCAGTCGACTATCTCACAATTGATTATCAAAGAGCAAGAGGAAATAAAAACTATTTACATATTTTGAAACGATTATTATCCACAATAATTTCGCTATACGTACCGCAATAAAATTAGTTCCTATTATATCACATCTAATACTTACTATATCTACACCTTAATTTATGTTTGATTTTTCATTATACACAACTATATTATGTACAATCAACGGAAATGAGAAAAATATAATATGTATAGCAATCAAAGCACCTTCAGGCCTATAGACAGCCGCAAATTGCTCTGCAATTCTTTTTATATCGCTTTTTGCTGCAAACTTGATGTGTTCTAAATATAAACTGTTAGAAGAACGATAAATACAGGATGTTTCGTTAATCATAGCATGACAAACCTGTATGTCGGGAATACTAAATCTTTGTAGTATGTATGTATTCACATGTATTATCTGTTTCCACAATGCTATACGGCAAGTGAAACCCCTCAATGAAATTGCAAGTTCGATTAGATAAAATAATAACTTTTTTTCTTCCTTATGCAACAAAAACTTTTTTCGCCTTTCTTTACGCCTTCACTCTTACATCGCTATAAACCCTCAGAAACGGACCTTTCTTAATTGTGTAACCTCTTTGTGTATTACTTACCACTGTACCTATATATGATAAAACATTCTTATTAAGCCAACTTATCCTTTATTACTTGTGAATCAATATAGTCATTCTGAGTCACACCGAACTTAATGACTAATGTAGAAGTTATTAAAATGAACTCAATTAAGTGATAACTTGCATAATTAAGTTATCCATAAAATTATCGCTATTGGTTCTGTATTAATTAATTATGAAGAATTCGTAGATTAAGTGAGATAAATAATAATTAGTATTAGATTTTATTGGATAAAGAGATCATGGATAATAAAGAATTTGTACCAATTTATTATAAAATATGTACATTATTTAAAGTAACACGGATTTTATCAAATTATACAGATTAATTATATTTCGATACAAATTTATTTATATTTTTGTAAAAGATATTTTTGCCATCGTCGTCTTCTTCATGTATAATGCCGTGCCGGGTCTTCGAACTATCTTATTAAAAATATCAGGTCAAGTATATTATCCTCAAAACTTAACAATCATTCATACAATTCATCTTTTTGAGTCTTTCCCTAGATTTGGGGAATTCACTACGATTCGCTTATCATGACGTCTATAAATTTCCCAGCATACTATCAAGCTATGTTATCGGTGATCAATCATATTACCACAGCGATAATCGCAGTCTCTCAATCTGAACGTAACGGTATAAAACGAACAAAAGTACGATATGACCGGTGGTCATTAGTGAGATGAAGAGATAGTTGTGTAGAAAGGCTACCGGTTCGGATGACCACGTTGAATCTGAACCGTGAACGTGGCGCGGAAGGCCTTGGCGCCGGATAACGGGCCGCAGCACCGATACTGATCTGTGCACGAACGCTTATTCTGTCCCCAATAACTTATTGTACAAAAACGCCTATTTAATTCCTATTTTATATCCATCTCGTATTCAAATTATTATCGAAATTTAGGAGCGACAACAGAGTATCTAGTACTTTGAGTATTAGTAGATTATTGAAACAAATTGTTTTAACCATTCCAACTAAGCTTAAGCTTGTGCTAGGACACGGTTCCCCACAAAAGTTGAATGGTGGTGTCTAAACAACGACCTCATGTTCGGTAGTCCATACTTTTTTCTTAAATGACCCCGTGAAGGGGTCCTGCGACACTGCTGCTATTATTAATGCAGCACCCTTGAGTACTTTATAATTTGAAACTATTTTTTTAATTATTCGTAGTAGGCTCTTTTTCTTTTTTTTACTTTTTAGTTGAGTCGTTTGCTTATTGGTTGTCTAGTACTTTCGTACCCTCTCTTGGAGAGGAGGTGTGTGTCCTTGCAGTATCGAAACAACTGAAAAAGATTTATTTATTAGTCCGTACACTCTACTAGTACTATTCTTAACCATTTGGTCTTTTGCTTGTTTGGTATGTTTGACTTCTGGCGTGAATCATATCTTAGCACAAGTTTAATTTTAGTGGAAACGTTTAATGTTAGTTCAATTTTTTTTACCAAGAATGGTATACAACATTAACATTTAAAAAAAAATTGCTTTTAACGAAACAGCAAATGTTTTCCCTGTACTCAAATCCTTTTCACGTGAGAAAGGGTTCCCTTTAAATGACAATTACTAATATCTACTGGAAATAGTTTTCACATAATTGTCATCATTTCGGTCACACGGTCGTCTAAATGAGCAAACATTACGATATAATATATTAATCTTATCAACACTTTGTCGACACGTCGAACAAGTTATTAAATAGTCCTATATCTTGATATAGACACAACAAAAAAACAACAAAAGAACGAGGCTGAGCTCCAAGAAAACACCGCGTAGTTGCGTGAAACACAGCAATTTCAGATAAAATCACTAACAAAATAGCAATTTATCAGAATATAAGGCAGCTTCTGTGCGCCCCCGGGCAGAGACAATGATTATACTCATTTATCTACATACCTCCGCGTCGGATCTTTATAACCATTAATTAAGTGCGCTTCGCTGTAATGGTCAGGTCTTTATAACTGGCGGGATTCGAAAGTTGCTTACCTTTAGTATTTTAAATATTATCTGTTTTATATCAACTACTATTTTTCTTGTTTTGTTACATTCCATGCGGATAGATGCACCGCTACTCAGGTATTACCAGCCTTAATATTGGACGAATGAAGGAAATGATGATTGTGGCATACGTGAGGTATTAATTAATAGTGGCAGCGGAGGTCTACCCTGCCCAAATTTACTGTAGATGTGTTTCATACCCTGCAAGTTGATAATACGCTAGAACCTTATCAAAATTACATCCATGTGACGACATCCGTAACTTAAAAGTATAGCTAACAAAATCATTGTTATAGTGAATTAAATTTATTAATAATTTTGTAATTAGGGAGGGATAAGGGAGTATATGTATAAAATAATTGTATAGACAATATTTTAAAATAAAATATAAATTATCTTATTATTATCTTTTGGATAAAAGTATGTAAGTTAAATTGGTAATCGTCTTTTTTTATCACCCGATGTTGATTCCTATCCCATGCTGTGATTTTTTACTGGCTTTAATGTTTTGGTTAAGATTATTTAATCTCATCCTCAAATGCACGGCACGGCAATCAAGAGCACGACGGTGAAGTATTCCTACTTATTGCAAAACTAAGACGACAACATTAACAACAATAGCAGCAAACAAAATAGTGTTACAGTTAGTCGAGCTAAACAGAGCAGTAGAGTGTTACAGGACGTCAGTATCACGTGTCACGTTGATATTACGTCAACATAATAGCGGCTAGGCGCATTAGCAATATGCGGAGTTCATACATCTTTTTGTGGTAAATATATTATGATTATACGAGAAAAAGATGAGGCAATATTAATCATTTATCAAATGAACACGATACCTTTTTGTGTGATTTACGATAATAAGTTGACGGCGACCCACTGGTGCGCGCAGCACACCTCAGCTCGACATCTTGATATTAATTGCCGTTCGTGACGCCACGCAGCTACCGCGTACCGCGTTAACTTTTATCATTATTTACGAGCAAGCTGATTTTTACATTGTATGTTTCTTAACTAATACACTTATCTATATTTGAACCTGGCATGCGTTGCAATGCTACGTAAAGTAAAAAGATGAGTAATTGTTTTATTCAATAATGGTAACTCCAAAAATATCAGTAAACATATAACTTTTTATCTACAGAGCTAATTTTAATCCTACTTCGACGTTCTTCCAAATATGTGAAATAATATCAAAGCATTTTGCAAAAAGTCTCATTAAAATCAAACACTAAAACATTTTTTTTTTTGTTTTAGTGTTTTTGGGCCACAAACCTTCGAAAAGATGCCCATCTTCGGAACACCCTACTAGAATTTCATCACACGTGGTTTACGAACGTATGCAGGACAAAAAATCAAATAAACATACAAACATTTTTTTTATACATATAGATTGAAATATATTGTTTGAATTGAATAAGCTAGTGTTAGACTGCCACCACCACTACCGGATATTCATTGGCGATGTGGTTTAAAAGTTATATACACTGTATATACTTACACATCATAAATTGATGGGAACAGCACTGGCAACTTATTCTATACATTCGCCGTATGCACAATGAACGAAAACTCAAATAGTGTTCTACCTAACTACCTAATTGTGGTAATAATACTCTTATACGGCTGACTTGTAACAATTAAGGTTAAGGAAGATATTTATTTATGCTACAGACCTTAATGGCAAAGCGCAGAAGGCGCCTAACTTAACCATTGTAAAAAGCTCAAAGTACCCCTCGGAAAACCCG
>JWHW01027157.1:1128066-1140322 GCA_000931545.1 Papilio glaucus
CGCAGAGGACGCCTAACTTAACCATTGTAAAAAGCTCAAAGTACCCCTCGGAATCCAGGGTCGGAAGAGTCACTGAGAAAGGAACTCGGCTTGGTTGTTACTCATTCTGATTTGAGAATGTTCGAGAGAGCCGACCCACGGCGAGAGGAGATAATAATTGCTACTATCAGATTACCTGTTAAGACTTAAATCGCTTTATGTTTTTATATCGCTTAATTAGTTCCAAACGTGTCGTAAGCTTAATACAATGGTAACTCTCTGGTATAATAGCACGTTAGGAGTAATACGTAGCTGTTATATCGCGAATCTTTAAGAGGCTTAAATTCCAAACGTTATTAAAAGTTATTTACCGTATTTAGATAATAAAATTAATAATGTGAAACAAAATTCATTATGAGAGAGACAGTTCTTTAAATTACGGCAAACACCATATAATTCCGTATCGTAAAAACTAATTATAGTTCTAACACCGTATCCACTTCTAAATAAAGGAACACTCAAACTAACCATAAAATCACGGCAACACAACAAAAAGACACCAATTTTAATCCCCAAAAGCCGTAAAACGTAGGTAATAAAATATGACTTAAAGAATTGCAAATCATTATCTATTCAAAAGACGGCACTTCTGAAGGATTTCGAGGCGTTTTATGATTTCTAGCGTCCTTCAAAATAATAAATGAAACCGGTACGAGGTTTCGTTTGTCGGCAACAGCACGTGGATACAACGCCCGCTATTCAATCTAAAAGGGTTTCGAATTTTTACAAGATTCCCGGAATTCTCGAAAGCCAGCTATATTTACAAAAAAAAAACAATATAACTTTTGAGCAGATGACTATACTCATGAATTTTGAATGTATTCAAAATTACCACGGTTTCGCATCAAATAACTCAACAAAGGTCTTCGTTTCACTTAAACCGTTAATTTTATTTACAAAAATAGCAATTTTTACGCGTGTGTACATCACAACAATCGACATAATATTCTTGAGAATTGTAAATCAGGTAGCGAGAATATTCAATTGTATGAGATGAATGAATTTAAGCTGATTGCTTCATAAAGTTCTCCATGCATTATTTACTTTAAAATATAATAAAGTTATAAGGCGGTAATATTAATTCTATATGAGTACTAATTTAATTATTTTTGAGGTTATTACAAAAGTACAAAACTGGTTAACTTTATTTTTTTCTAGCTGAAAGCCGTTATCGTTAAGAAGCTATCAGTAACGTTTGTTTGATAACCATAACCGTGATAGACTAATAATCTTTCACGTTAGTGCAAAACATATCAGTTGATAAAAGAATCAATAAATTTGTATTACCTTTAGTACTGTAAGGTCATGAGACTTTCTGTACGATAACCCTTTTTAAAAAGTACCTATCCGTAATACTAGTTCATAGGGATAATTATGTATCTTCTCACTAATTATACAAAAAACAGTCCAGTTGATACCTGTTTTAGTAACGTATCTTACTTCAAACTATAAATTTCGATGTTGTTATGGATCTACTAAATCTAGCTTACAAAATTTGGCCGTGACTATTCTATTTTCGAAGCGTGTTATTACCAGATACAAAACCTCAAGTGCCCTGTCGTCCTGACACTTGGCAGCTAATACAAAAGCCAGACATTTCACGTCATTTGTACCGACACCTCCCCGAGGTCTAATGTAATCCCTCAACTAACAGTGTCATAAAAAATTGGCGCCACATTGTATTACCCGACCCCCGGGGACTCGTGACTGTCTCAGGGATGGACCGTCTTTGTTTATACACCGGCTGCACTTGCCTCTGTAGGTACCTGTTTACCATCCCGCGCATTGTTTATGGTTCCAGGAAAAATTAGGCACGAACACGTGTCTTTTCGACGGGATTCACTTTGGCTTTGCGCGTTGCGTCGGCGTTTTTGAAGATGGTAGAGATTATTAAACACTTCGACGACCAATTTTATTGCGATGTTATTACTTTATTGTAGCTGTTATCAGACCCTCGTGTTGGACCGTTGAAATTCTTAAAGTCACCGTTAATTCAGTACTAAGATATAAGATATTAAGTCAAAAAATTCAATTTTATTTTAGGACATAAAATAATTCTGTAATATCACTGTTAATTTGTGCTTGATTTTGATCGAAGTGTATAAACGTTAATAGTGACATAACAATGAATATGCTAGACGGAATCTACTTATCTAAGAATTATATTCCCCGCGACTTCGTCCGCTTTTTAACGAATGATTAAATTGCTTGCAATTTTTCATTCCTTTTCAACCAAAGAGTAGTTTGTTAAATAGTCTTTGTTTTAATCCTAGTTAGTCAAGTCTTTTACTGACTTTGAAAAATATACATATGATTTATTGTTTTTTAAGCTTATAAGATCCCATACTCCACCCGACGTGCTATATACCATCGTGATATACCGTTACATAAGCAATTTAAAAAGGGATGTGGAAAATCTTTGCGCTTTATCTTGATGGTTGCGAAAAGGAATGCGAAAAAAATGAGTCGCACATGTATGTCATTAGTCGGGGCTGGCATCTTAAGCTCAAATATTTAGCGTCGGTGTCCCGGCGCCACCGCTCACAGGCGCCGACCCTTTGTGAGAGCCGACGAAAGTAGCTTTCAAAGAACGGCAGCTATGACAATATTTAGCGAGACGCGCGGTGAACACAAATGACCATGGGATTGGGTATCCGATGCGAATTAAGAAGGTCGGGTTTAAACTAATATCCTCGTGTAAATACAAAGTGTTCCGACATCACTGGGCAAAGTGTGGTACCTTTATTTTTTCATGTTTTAAAAGTTTTAACATGGCATTAAAATTAACCGATTTAATGAAAAAAATCTACTTCTTATAGTCTTTTAGAAACTTTCATGGTTTATGATAACACATACATATATAGTAAATAAATTTAATTAGGGTCAAACCAAATAACAAATAAGAAGCTCTCACACCTACAATTCAAAGTGGTAAATCTACGCATAGAGACGGTTATGGACCTTATGGGAACTCTGTAATATCACCTTTGCTTAAAAAAAACTAAAAAAGGCGAATTTCACCGTATCTATCTAATCAACACTTGCTTTTTAAATATAATTTAGCCTTATGCGTCAATAACGTCCTACAAACTACAATTTTTCCTTAACAATTTTCAAAATAAAATCGCATGTCATGTCTGTACATATTTCTATAAAAAATAACTATCACGAAGCTGTTAGTTTTTTCACAGCATTAATCGCAAACTTTTTCCTTCTTAGCTGCCGGTTTATAGAATAACGTCACCTTCAAGTCACCTTATTTACATACGGTTAAAGACTTTTAAAAGTTCAGACTAAATCAGAGATATTCTGACTGCAACAGCATCGTAGTACGTTAGTGGTGCGATATTAGACATGTCATTTATTACAGAGTCATTACTGGCCATCCCACGTGTGCAAAAAATATTGTATGTGTAATCATTTTATTATACTGACGCACGGATGACGTCAGAATAATCTGGCTTTTAAATCTTTTAAGACCAGAGTTAATGAGCAGTGGTGAATAAGCAAATATCATAAAAATATGTGCGTACTTAAACTGTTTGTCATATGAAAGGTATGCTTGTTTGGTAATTTTCTTTCTTGCAAAAGATAATGTAGTTAGTTATTTGTGGCTGCAACTGTTTCAGCGGCTCACGTTTGTAGGTTTTTTGCAGTCTAATATTTGATCTCATATTTACTAACCAATACTACGCTATGGACATCTGCACCAAGTTAAGAAGTCACAGATGAGCTGCCACACACTAATTTTCGGAGATGTTGCTGGTAACCTTATTGACGGTTCTTACAGCTTCATCTGAAACAGGGCTCGCGATCCGAGTGATCTTGAGCTAAAGATGAGCTGCCAGTAATTATGTGGAAAATAGCAGTAGGATAAAGAGGAAAATGGATAGGAAGAGTATAACGCCTACCACACCTCACCATTCAAACAAAATATTATAAAGGGTGTTAATTAAACAGACTTCTTCTTCTCTGAATTACTAAGTCTGAACACACTTATTATTATTTTTATTACTTGACACTTTCCTTGGAACAGTAAACTGTTACTAAAGTAAAACATACTTTCTTATTCTCCTGTTGCTAAGTTATAAAATCACAAAAGTTAAGTTGCGACGGCCGTAAAAATTTCTTAACATTATTCCTATTATTATGGTGGTATTAACAGATTTCCTATATGATGGTCCACTCCATCGCTAAGCTGGAAGAACGCGTCTTACAACATACATTCTAGAATCTAAAAGCCCAGTTTTCAATTTAAAGTAAAGAACCTTTTCTCGTAGCAATTTGTGTACGCACAAACAATTTATTTAGCACGCACGAGTACGACATCGCGTATTTCCCACATCACGTGCCGTCTAATGGAATTTTCTGTTCTACGAGATCACGGATCTGCTTCGACGATAGGTATCTTACGCTGCTACCGGATACACTGGGGTTCGTATTCAAAGGAACCTGAGACCGGTTTGAGGTTTAGAGGCGCGTGACTCATGAGGACGCGACCGCTTGCTGACCCTAAGTCGCGTACTTGTCGGTGACGTCATCGTTTTTATCTCACTCGTGACTAAGTCCACACGTTTGTTTTATACGGTTTTTATTGTTCAGATAGCCGGCCAGTCAGGTAATGGCGGTTGTAAATTACATAGTGATTATTAATTTATTTATGTTACTCTTGAAAAATATATCGTTGTTGTTATGAAACTCTTTTAGAAATCAACATAGCGTGGCTCAATTGTTTTATTTCCGGATTGCTTCTTCAATATTATTTCTTGCGCTTCACGGCTTCTATACTACAGAACCACCGTTCCCTTTATCTTGGACGTCTTTAAAAGTGACAAAGAAGTGCCTCCACATGTTAGCGCATTGTGTCTGAGAAAAGCCAATTATTGAATTATCGTAATCGAAGAAATATTAGTAGATGAAGTTGAAGACAACTTGCTTCTGGATGCACGAATGAAACGAGAATGAAATTTATGTCATATCCCAATTCTTCAGTGATTTATCATACAATTAAAACACTGAAATAACAGAAGCTTCTATCATTACAAATATCCACGTATGGATATATCGACACATAAATTAAACGTTTTCTCAATCATTTAAAATTCGTATAATTTATTGAATATGTTTAGCATAAAAATTCGTTCAAATCGCACAGATAATGTCTACGTCAGCCACAAGTAGGAGTGATTGGCGGCAGCGTTGGCGGCGCAGCAGCGCTGGCGGCTCGCACGCGCTGCAGCGTTGGCGGCGAAGCAGCGCAGGCGGCTCGCACGCGCTAAATTTCCATAAACCAAGCTTGTAGTTGCCATGATTTACGGATAAATATAACGGAAAAAGTATTGGAATCATTGAATCAATGGTAATGTACTTTTAATATTTACCCAGACGTCAGACTTGATGTAATGCGACCCCTGTCCGTATACATCCAATTGAGAATCAGTTAAGTTGCAGATGCATTGCCAGCCTTTATTCCTTTACATTCCGTAAGCAATGAGAAGGGAACGATGCGCCAAGCACGCTCTCCCACTTTTCGGCCCAACTGACCCAAGGGTAGATGGGGACACAGATGGTGATGGGTAAAAAACTCAAACAAAATCACCAAAACTATGTACACCCTACACAGCAGTGTCGCGTGTCGGCGGGCGCGAGCAACCGGCGCGCAGTCACGTACGCCGGCCGCAGTACGTACGTGCCTGTTTACCCCGCGCGAGGAAAACCTTCATGTGTTGACGTTTATCATAAAGCTGAAACAAATACAGGGGAAAATTTATGCGGTTACAAACTAAATTTTTAAACCTAAAAATCTACGTTTATACGAACACGCACACGTTTACTTAGTCTAATTTCATTATCATTAAGAAGTATTGCTTAATTAAATTAGTTGTCATAGATAAATAAACATAGATATATCTAAATAATGGGCTCTAGATATTCATTTGAATTTGAATTATAAATAATACGTTGATATTTAAGTAGACAAGTAATTGAAAGTTTACTTAGACATTTACCTACCACATTAGATTAGACAGATCTAATCTATCAGGTGAACGTCCGATATGTAATAATAATAACTGCATCATTATAACACCGGCCATTAAATAACCACAATCTGACTCTAACCATAGTCTAAATATATCACATAATAAAAATTAACAACAAAGTCAGTTGTTACAACACCCACATTATCAGATGATAATTGCATATAAATAGTATCAGAGAGCAATTATGTGCGCGTGCTTCCACTGAACTATTGACTAACTCCCAAGTGTCATTGTGTATAGGAAAATTCCGATAATTACAATGAAGTGCAAGCAATTGTGTATAGTACACGCCGATCGTTAACCCGAATACATTACTGATAAAAACGATAGCAAATGGCGTTTAAATGTCTTCATTCATTAGGATTCAATAATCAGAAGGAAAATTTAGCGTAGCTTTTTTGAAATGATGTTAGAAAATATTCCTATTGATAACCGACCAAATAATGTTATCGAACCTTGAATATACTCCGACGAGCTGTGGAAACGTTTGTCGGAATATATTTACTAAAGTTATTTACATTATTTGCGTGGACGACAGTGATAGCTCAGTTGTTGGACGCTGAGTGAAGATTTTAACAATTAATTTTATTTGATTATTACATTTTAAGACTTTATATGCTTTTAACCCTTTGATATTTAAAACATTACATTTAGGCTTTCAAGACCGGAACAAGTCTTAGGTTAAGGTACAGACACACGTAGCCGTCGACGTTGTCCTTAGTCTTGCCAGATTTAAAGCTCCAAAGTTATCTTGATTATTCTATACAAATGAAAACAAATTTGTTATAAATATACATTATCTTTTAAGTTTAATTACATAGCGTAATAAATCGTAAAATAGCAAATCTAATACAATCCTACGAATTTAGTTTAAAAAGTAACGGAACACTAAAACAATAATATAAAAGAATGTAAGGAATTTTCAAACAAGTCACGAGACAAAATGAATGACTTAACGTTCCACGAAGTAGGCAGCAATTATTAACATAAAGAAATCTGACTCAAACCGCATAATTAAGTCGAATCCAAAACATCATACCAGACAGACGGTGTGACTCATCTATGTTATAAAAGTTTTCAATTCATTGGAAATAACACGGGCACCTCAAACGTCACGAAAACAAGAGGGACCGGACCAAGCATTGCGTCAGCGCAGACGCTCTTAGTGACTACATAATCGATGACGCCATAAGTAAGTACATAAAGAAGGTTATCGACAATTGGTAAACAAAATATAATTTAATTTGATGGTGAACGCTATCCGTTTTTGGGCTACACCTTACGACCCATGTAATCTTGGATGTCTATTTTAAAATAAATCGTATTGAAAATATCATGATATATTATAAATTATTATGTGATTTGATGCTAAAAACTTGCCAAAAGGGACATTCGGGGAAAGATAAAAGAAGCATTTCATAATAACGATATTATTGTATCCATAAATATATATTCTAATTTGCTAAACAACCAAAATTAGATAATGTGTTAGGTAATAAAGAAACGGCGATAAATTTCCAGAAAAATACCGAAACTGTCCTTGTTTTATTGCCCATTCGAAATGATCGTGCTACGATTATGATTGTGAAAGATGAAAAACGCCGACTTGATTTTGGTTTTTGATACTATCAATATTTTTACAATGAATTAACACAGTACGAATATAAAACAGTTTTGCTTTCAATGATGTCCAATCACAATAAAGATGAATATTACATTTTTCGTTCTTGAAGTTAACGAACTTGGCTTGACGTTAGTAAATTACATCTTACTGGCCTCTAAGATATAATCTGCAACTACGACCATTTAAAAAAAAAACAACGCGGTCTAAATCAATCCTCGATGTTAGGAATATTTTTATTTGTTCCTTCATCTGTACAAATTCAAAATTGTAAAAAAACGATTACACGTATTTGTTGTAAATTCCCCGATTTATGATTGCCAAAAAGTCCCTGATAGACCAATAAACAAACAAAATAATTTTCTTACGAAAACATAGATCTCGATTTTGGATATCAAGCAGCCGTTATCTTATCTGTAACAATGACGTCAGCTGATATGTAACGCCGCACGTACGTATGCTAGCATAATTACACTTGTCTTGACACGTTCCTCTTCTAATCCAATGTGACGCATGTGAAATAACATCTTTAAAACATAAATTACTTCTAAGTGTGTAGATCATTAAAGATCCTACTGAGAACCACGCTCACAGTAAGAAATTTAAAACAAAGGTAAAGATATTGTGATCTTCCAAATAATTTTAATAATCGAATCAAAGAAATTTCTTTATATCGCTTACATACGCCAATTACCTGACAGAAGAATGATAAAATAAAACCAATATTACATATTTTACTGAATTACATTCTAGATCTAGATCCTCTATCTGGATTACATTATATCAAGTGATTTCTTTTATGCGGAACGCTTTTTATAAAACTTATACCCATCATTCATACGTTTACTACCATTATTTCCTTCTTTACTTCCTTTGTGACGTAGATTTATATGTAAATAATTGTTATTCGTTTTTAGTATGGGACAATAACTTTTTAGTGTCTAATCTAATGCTGAGAGCTTATATCAAAAAACAAGTTTCCATCAAAAAATACAAAAAAAATAAAATAAGTTTATTTACTTAAATAAATACTTCTCTTAAAACAATTTAATCACTGCTACAATAGCAGAATTAACGCATGATGTACTACTTACGCAAATCTGATAATGATGATCAAATGATAGTGACATTATATTTTTAATTATTATTGCAGGAAATTATCATAATTATCCTTGCGTTAAATAACGACTTAATTATTCCTTCGAATAGCCAAAGAAATCAGATTATAATTTGTAATTACAATATAATTATAAAATGACGTAAAAAAAAGCGTAACTCGTCCCAATAACATCTTTAAAGTGAGCTAGCAAAATATATTCTTAAATAATTTTGTTGTCATTCATAGGTACGCCTATGAATGACCAACTTCAAATCTTGACACCTCGTGTGCAAACTCGATCAAACTCATAACATACATAACTTCTTAGGAATGAAGCGTGGTTATATGTAAATGATAAAATATTCGTGACTTGACAGATCCACTTGCAAGTGGATCTATCAATTAAGTTGTTGTGACTTGTGGTCAAAGGTAAGTCTTTACCATTGTCCCCATTTACTAATTTTATTCATTTGTAGCAAATTACGAACACGAATCATTCACAATGTGAAGTGTCGTGTCTTGACAGTTTATAAACTGTAGTCAAATCGTGTGGGGTGTTAAAGTTTAGGTTAGAATGGAAATTAATTATAGGTTTTCATAAGGTTGGACATTTGTATCAATAAAAATAATATATTACAAAGATGTTTATCAACAGAAAGTTTGTTTCTTTTGACATGGTACGTCATGATGATTGTCAGGTTCGCAATTTGTTCACAGTTTATAATATGCCTAGTAAGATTGTAATTAGTCGAAATTCACAATCGATCGGTGACATATAGATAATATTATATAGTCAATTTATTCATCCAATAGTGAAATCAATTGTTTGGTACATAATCAAATTTCTAAACCAAACAAGTGCTTCGTTTGTTGGAAAAGATGAAAAAACCACTAAAAACTGGATAGTTTTATTTATTAATAAAAAATATATAGCTAAATAGCTATATATTAACTATTTTGTTGCATTTCGAAATGACCAAATGTTAATCTACGCCAGTTATACTGTTAATGCTGGCGTTTGATTCTAAGCTGACGGGTGCACTTTAAAATCTCAAATCGGATTTAAATTAATCGAAATGTTACCAAATTTAGTTGCACAAGTGAGACCCATAGGTCATCCTCGGCCAAGTAATGCCAGCTATTTTTCTGATTCCATCCTCCCATCAAAGACGCTGTCCACATTTCCTTCTTTATTTCCTCTTATACACCATTCCGTTACATTCTTAGGCCATTGTGCTCCTCATAAAATGGCCTGCTCACCTCCATTTTTGCCTTCTGTAGTATGTAACATCCTTAATTTTAGTCTTCACATTCAATTTGCCGTTAAAAGCATGATGATAAAAAATGAAAGCTCAAATAAAAAGTGTTTTTATTTCAATTCCATCAATCAGAAATATTGTATATAATAAATAATTTAACGTATTTTACTTAGTTTGTATTTTCTTCTAAACAAAGAAATGAGACGTAACTGGCAGTATTGCACTCGTCAGATTTTTTTTTAATTTAAAAAATCAACTCGCTGTCGTTATTTATGTGCGTGCACGTCAGTCGAGTTTTTTTCTGTCTGTTGGCGCGTGTGAACCATCGACAAGGCGACAATAAAGATAATACCAGTGGGTGTATGAGAGAAAGTGGGTGCTCAGTTCGTACTTATGAGGCGCGTTACCGGCTCTCCGATACCGGTCGCTGCGGTCAATTTCTCATCCAGGGACCGCGTAGGCGACCGCCTACTCGATCGTATTCACCTTTGAGTAATACTTTTACCGACCAGCTACCGACAGTTAACGACATCCCACCAAGACCTAGTTAGTGTCTAATATAAAACGGTAAATATAATTTAAAAAAATTTGCTTTCATACTATTTAACCTAAACATTTACACCTAAATCAGAAGGTAGATAACACAACATAATTTTAGAAGTATATTTTAAACAACGAAGTTTCATTTATTTAGATATTCGATACCATTTCTATGCTCTAAATAATATTATCCCATAGATTTTTATACCTAGAATTTGTATGCAACGCGGTATGCGTTGCATACAAATTCAACGGACAAAAGTGAAGCTCAATTTTAGCCGCAAATGTACATATGCTAGCGTATCGGCGAAACCCCAAAATGGGGAATACAAGATTTTAATAATAAATAATATTTATTACTTCTAACTATTTAAACGGTGATTATAAAAAAAGACTACAATATTTCTAAAATATAATTTTCTTATTTTATATTCACGAGGCGGGACATTTCCCCGTATGTAATTTAAACAAAAAAAGTTGGAGCAGACCCTGCATGTAATCTTAAGCATTGATAAAAATCACATAAATATCATTTTGTTATAATAACAAAAAAAAAATTGTAGCATAGAAAAAAGTCTTATGACAAATACAAATTTGTATTGTTGAGTACTTAGTTATTACGTAGGCACTGGTAAAATCCGATAACATTGGGATCGGTCGGCATTCTTGTCGACAGTCTCAAACTTAAATATTATCTTTAAATAATTATTACAGAGCGTAATCCGTGATTGATGAACACAAACAGTAGCGGCTAGCGGCGGGCTTATAATTGACGGCCGCCATTGTGGCCGTCCGTTACTTGACGGATGGCGCCACTGACGCTCGCTTGCGACACCATGATGAGAGATAGCCAGTTCTTTATAATTATGTAACTATAATTAGTGCAATAAAATTAGAACTAGTAGCTTCAATAGAATTGATGCTCATTCAATAGATTTATATTCAAACCGGAAATAATATTAATCAAAGTCAAAGTTGGAAATGTCTATATCTTTTGATCAATCGATAAACTCAAACCGTTAAGAGATGAAATAAACAGTAATCGATTCGATCGCGAAGTGTTCAAAAGTACCAACAGCATTTCATGTATTCTTCATTTCTCTTACTGGCACTATATTTAAAGTTGATTTATGCGATCATTACAGCTTTCGAGCGAATTAATTGGTATTTTTATAAAGCCAAAAGAATGACTTTGTAAGTCTAATCCAAAGGAATCGCTAATGTTCGACCGTCTCAAGCACTTCCGAGTCCTCACACTATAAAGGAAAACATAAGGTTAGTTCTAGAACACCGCTAAGGAAATCTCGGCTTGAGCCGGATCCTATCAAACTACTTGAGGCGAGATTTCCGCAACGGAACTCTTGTTGCGCTAAGTTATCTTTTATAGAGGCTTAGGTATATCTCGTACGTAAGGTACATCTTCTCGGGCAAATACTGGGAACCGATATTAAAATAAATGTGATTTACACATTTAATATCTCCAGTTTCATATTGTTAGATATACAAATTAAATGTTTAATATCGCGAGTATGACTGAAGGGAATAATTTTTTTTTTACAGGTATAGGTGTCAAAGCGCAACTTTCTAATGCACGAATGGAAGTCGCGGAGCGTGATCTAACTAGGTATCAGGTCGGGATCATCGCCGGTCGGCGCGC
>JWHW01027157.1:1161583-1173956 GCA_000931545.1 Papilio glaucus
TACGACCGCCGAGCATGTATTCATAGATGTGTAGGATGTAGAAGCGAGAGAGTTGTGCCAACATCGCGCCAGATGTCTCTGCCTACCCCTCTGGGTTACGGACTTGATCACATATTGCCGCAACATTCGATCGGTTTTTATACTAAGGTTTTGAGTATTTTGCAGTAATATTTATTTATACGTTCAATCGTTGTAGTAGAAATGAAACAAGATATTCGAGGCGCAATTTATTGGAACATAACGGCTATATAACTTTGTATCTCGCTTTGTTGATCATGTGGTGTGCGGAGGACTGCAGTTTGAGGAGTTCCTCTTTGATAAGTCGTGTTATTTCAGACTTGGCTTTAGCGACCGCCAGTTCTTGCGAGCTCTCTATGGCGAGGTATAATTTCCTCTCGCCCTCTGGTGGCGGCTTGCCCGGAGGTACGTACGTACCACGCACTGTTATACCCGCCTCTGAGTACTCGCTGATTAACGCTAGCGCCTCCTGTGGACAAAAAAAAATGTATTTGTATACAAGTCCAAAGACACACATAGTCGGCCTAAGGTTTTTGTACTGAAGGTTGGTTCTAACATGATAAACGATTCTTTCCGGAGCTAAATTTAGGTAAAATACAAACGTTATTTGGCACTTGTCTACTGTTGAATACTGTTGATCCTTTAACCAAGGAAATAGTGGTTTAATAACCATAAAAATGTTATTACCAATGGAATAAAATTAAGACTACTAATATTTGATCAAAAATAAATCAGACAATGTCAATAAAGGAAACTTATTGTCTGCATCGTTTGCGAACGATGAAATTAGTTACGACACATTTTTAAAAAATACACAAGAAACTCTTTTAGATCAATAAACATAACAATACATGGCTAAACAAATTTCTTTTAAATATTATCATCACCTTATTTTAGTATCCTTAATGACAGTAACAACATCTCCGATGTTTCAACATTTTAACACAGAGAAATATAAGTGCTCCGATGATTGCAAGTTTTAGCAACATATTGATTTGACTATTCGAGGCGAGGATTGTTCGCGTACTGAGGTGCCTTGCCTTGGACCGGGACAATTGCTAGACGCAAGTAAACATGCAAGGGTTATCACAACACTCACTTGACCTAAGTAAATAAACAAGGGCGTTAGGTTGTAGACTCTTAAAAAGCAATTAAACGAAAGAAAACATGTTTACAGAATCCTTTACGAATTAACTATTAACCAGTGATTGTTTTTATTGTACAAATAATAAAAGATATATAGGAGAAAAATGCATCATAGTTTAAAACACAATTTGTGTTATGTTTTTATATATTGTTATCTTTCAGAAGTCGATGTTCCCTTGGCTTGGCTGACATTTATTTATTCTGCGAATTTATTATTTTTATCAACAGTTCTTACATTGTTAACATTTTATGTTTCATTTGTTGACTTTATTAGAATAATAATAAATCTTTGTTTTGATTATGACGCATTAGTTAAGATAACCATGGATCAACTTTTCAACGAGCTTACTAGATCCAGATATACCATATGACCTACACCGAAAAACATTTGTTTATTTTGAAATCATTATTACTCCCAATTTTTATAGCACAAGGGGAAACGAGCAGCGGGTTGCCTTATATAAGTGATCACCGACGCCCATCAGCATCCGTAATACCAGAAGAACTGAAGACGAGTTTCGGGCCTTTAAGAAAGGAGTAAGGCTTCTCGCAGGACCCTAAGTCGTATTGGTTTGGAAATACCGCTGGCGACAAATCATTCCACAACGCGGCTGTGCGCGACAAGAAATTACGCGAGAACCGGACGGTATTAGAATGCCAACCACCAAGATGGTGAGGATGGTAGTTGGATCTCTGTCGAGTTGAGCGATGACGAAACTCAGCGGCAGAAATTATTCCAAATTCTATGGTAAACAGCGACATCTCCGTAACATGCTTTAAAGAAAAAATATTGTTTACTATAGAAAGCTTTCAATGAAAAACACTAAAATTGTCGGTTTGCTTAATTATTCTTCCTGTTTGTTAATGATATAATAGGTTATACCCATTTAATAGGTTATATATAGCTTAGGATTTATTTCGAGATAAAAGGTTAACCTGTGTCCTTGTGTGGAATAATTTATAATTATCAATTCAGTCGTGAAATCGCAACAAATGTATATACATTTGCATTTATAGTATTATGAGGTTAAATTAGGTAAGTGTTAATAGTGTTGTATGGTATTGTTGCGGCGGTTACCTTGCTGGTGACGCGCCAGCGCGCCTGCTGCGGGAAGTCGTTGATCTCGAGCTCGGTCTCGTACTTGCGGAACACCTCCTCGGCCGCCTCCGCGTTGCTCTCGTCGCGCGGCTGGTAGTTCAGACGCGTGTTCAGCTTGGCAGCTAACTGCTCGGCGACTGTCTTCGCCTGTTTCGGAAACATTTACAAATATTAGTCATATTTTCCTCATTTTTTTAATATAGGATGCGGCAAATAACCATGCGGCTCTCTAGATATTGTGTATATCTATAAACGCGTTGACCAACTACCACTTCACACAGTTACCTCTGTTGCTTTTAGGTCTAGTTGAGGTTCATCCCATCCAATGAACTCTCGCAACCTTGACCAGATCATCTATCTCTATGGTCGTCATTCCGTTAAGCAATAACTTATTTAGGGCACTAATGGCCGAATACTGGAACGTCATTCAAATCTGTACTCATTTGATGGCCACTCAAATTTGAGGCATATAATTTTTTTTTTGGTATAGACACACGCTAATCAAGACAATTGAGAAAGAAAGCCTCAGGGAAAGTCACCAGCGTTCTCCTCCCGGCATAGTGATCTCTAAGTTTTTGTTAAATGGGACGGTGAACAACTTTGGCAACCACTACTCTAAAGCATTCATCTACTGAGTTATAGTTAAAAGTTATTTTTGTGCTTACAGTGATAAGAGTGTGGGTGGACGGCGATCCTTTAAGTATGGCTTCAGCGGCCTGCTGCGTTGCGCCCTTGTGCTCCGCGCCGAGCCCCTTGGCGATGTTAATGCGCGACGCTAGCCGGCGCGCCAGCTCCAGCTTGCCGTCGGTAGCGGCCGCCGCCGCCGCCGCCCCCGGCACGCCCGCTCCAGCCACCCCAGGCTGCAACAACAACAACAAATGAACAAAACAACGACAACAAACAACATTGCACGTCTAAATATAACAAATAAAAATTAATAACTAATAATCGATTTATAGCTACTACTACCAAGTAAAAAATGTACAATTTCACTATTTCCTTATCCAAAAAAGAATAAAAGACCTATAGAGTGTAACAATACCTTAATTTCCTTGATGATTTTCTTGGCTGCGAGCATGGTCTCGATCTGCTGGTCGAGGTCGCCCTCCACGTCCTCGTCGTCCGAGTCCTGCAGCCCGAGCGCCGCCTTCTGGTACTTCTTCTTCTCGCTGGCCGCCTGCGCCTCCGACTCGTCGAACTTGAAACCTTGAAACAAATTTAAATTACAACATTTTAAGTTTTACTGTACTTCTGCGTTTTGTTCTTTCCTTTTCCTATTTTTTCCTTATCCGCTTATTTCTACTTCCTAAAAAAAGTATACTCTTCCAATTGTTGCGTATGTGGGAGGGACATTACAGACATACTATAAAAGGACCTAAGACAAAGGTAAGTATAATACTTAATTTTGTGTCTTTGAATAAGTGATAATCAAAAATTTATTTAATTAAAATTGAGACCTATGCTACGGGTCAATATTTAGCTTTGATTTAATTTCTAATATCGTAGTCGTCGTTGTTTCAGCCGATATTCGTCCACTGCTGGACGTAGAGGCTTCCCCCATTAATCGTCATAAAGATCGGTCCCCTGCCGCCCTCATCCAGCAGGCTTCCGTTACTTAACCAGATCATCGATCCATCGTGTGGGAGGCCTACCGACGCTTCCGCCATCCATTTTGCGAGCAAAGTGCCCGCCCCTATAATTTCTAATATACATAGATAAAATACGAAATCAATAAGAAATAATTTTATGTTTAATACATCCTAACTGGTCTCCATACATACCTTTGCCACTGAATCCTCCTCCCGTGTGGACCTTCTTGCCCTCCTTCTCCTGCGCCTCTTTGTATCTGTCCCAGAGCTGCTTGAGCTCGGGCGGCGGCGCGGTGCCGGCCAGCTCGAAGGCGCGCAGCACGTCGCCCGCGTAGCGCCCCTGCTCCGGCGTGAGGAACGTCCACGCGTATCCCTTGTTACCTGCACGGCCCGTGCGACCGCATCTGATACACATTCGAAAATAAATAAACCCTTATAGTATGCACTTTACAGTACATTGTAGCTTTTAAGTCGTCGCAGATTAGTACTTTTCATATCTACAATAATAACTCAATAGTGGTCAGCCTTTTTGCAAGAGACTTTACGTGATAGAAAAGACAGAAAATTTAAATTGATTGTAGAATCAACATATAAGTATTATAATTGGAAAAGAAATTAATTCAAATTGAGACCAAGGTTTTTATGAATGGTAGAATGCTTAGAAAAGAACGGTTTAGAAAACTACTAGCGCCATCTATTAACAATAAAAATGTACTCGCATTATCATTCCTGTGAGGCGAACTCATAAGATTTACCTTTAGAACAATCATCTAAGATTTTAAACAAGAATCGAAGAACAATTATAAAGAGACATACCTATGGACATAATCCTCGTAGTGGTTAGGGCAGTCGTAGTTAACGACCAGCACGAGCTGCTTGACGTCGAGGCCGCGCGCCGCCACGCTGGTGGCCACCAGCAGCCGCACCTTGCCCGACTTAAAGTCCACTATCGTCGAGTCCCTGTCGAATTGATCAATGCCTGTAACAGGCCAGGATCAATACACTTGTAAACGACGGTAAGCAAATTCTAGTGGTAAGTAAGAACGCAGGCCTCACTTTCTCCTCCTCCCCTTTTTTCCTTATTTACTATTCTTCTTTTATCTTTTAACATTGGCATAGCCAGCAACAATGGGTTACTCAAATGGGCCGGCTCGTGAAATACCACGACCTTACAGATGACAGGCGTGAATTAGATGTATGTTTCTATGTTTAGTCTGATGAGTGAGGTGCCGGAGGCTTGCTTTTTCCTAATAAGGATAGAATGGGAAGGGGACGAGTATTGGACGGGGAGAGGATAAATAGGGAAATGGAGATACCTTTTTTTCTGTTTATTAAAGGTTTGCAAGGCATATGCGACTCATTTGACTGTAGGACGGCGGTCTCTTAATATCATGTAACCCGCTTGCTCGTTTGCCACATTGTTCCATAAAAAATCCTGTTTTTATGAAAAGAGGCTAACGAGAAAACGATTCAAGTGAAAAGTGACCACTGCTATCCATAGATATCTGAAACAATGAGGTGGAGGTGGTCAGTCTTTATTAAAGCAGAGAAGGAATGTTGATGAGGAAAAGGAAAAGAAAGGTTTTTAGTAAATATTGTTATCACTTACCTCCATGCAAACTCATGCAGGAATACGATGCCTTCATTAGGTCCTTTAGCAGACTGTCCGCATTCTCTTGCTTGTCCACAAATACAATAATACTGCCCATCTGGCTGTACAGGCCGAGCAGTTCTAGCAGTTTAAAGAACTTCGCGTCCTCTTCGAGAATCGCTACGTGCTGTTCCACCTCCTTGCATACTATGCTTCTGCCACCAACCTATAAAAATGTTTTTAAAAACTATCCATAAACTATTAAATGATTTTTTTAAACAACTTATACGAAACGCTTTACAGGCACAGTATTGAGTGTCCGAAAATGGCGTGTACATCGGTACGGTAAGTTTCTTGGCAGTAAATATTTAGCAGAAGTTGGGGGTCTTGTTGTTCACGTCATTTCCGGACATCCTGTATATTGCATATGCATTAAACAATTTTTGTAGGTAGTATTACTTTTAAAAAGCCTGTCTGAATTGTACCTGTATTTCAATAGGTTTGTGCAGTATCCGCCGCGCGAGTGCCTCCATCTGCCGCGGAAAGGTGGCACTGAACATCACGGTCTGTCTGTCCGGACGTATGTTGTCTATGATCTTCATAACCTAACAAATAAACAGTATTTTACAATACTTTTACCAATTTTTATTTACCACCACATTACATACCTAGAGATAACAAAATTAGATCAAAAATCAAAGTGAATTTGGAGATACGATCACTGATACTTGGCTTAGATTGTAGTGCAATTAATTACTGTTTAATTTAAATTTGTATAATTGGCATAAATATAAGAAATATATAATATATATGTTCACTATGTTCAAGTTCAATAGACCTTAGAGTTTTAGATGTATTCAAAAATGTACTAAATGTATTATTTTGATTATATATGTATGTGATTTATGGTCTTACCTGTGGTTCGAAGCCCATATCGAACATGCGGTCGGCCTCGTCGAGCACGACGTAGGTGACGCGGCGCAGGTTGGTCACGCGGCCCGAGTTGGCCGCCAGCATGTCTATCATGCGCCCCGGCGTGCACACAATCATCTCGGCCCCGCGCTTTAACTCTGCTATCTACACGTCAGACACCATTGATATATTAATAACATGTAACAATATGGACGTCAAGGGTTAGGTTAGATAGGCTTAGGCACTTCAAAAAATTTAAAAACACTAATGGTGCAGTAGAATTAGGTTGATTATTTTATAAACCTCATACTCGATATACGGTGGTATAGTGGGCTCAATCATCAAATGTAATTTTAAAAAATGTAATAGGCTTGGTAAACGCAAAAAGCCACAACACAACTCCTGACAAATAATTCAAAAAAATAAATAGCACCAACCTGTTCAGAAATACCCGTACCACCATACACGCACACAACTCTTAATCCCAAAGACTTAGCAAACTTTTTAATATCTTTGCCAATCTGCATGCACAGTTCTCTCGTAGGTGTCATTATGAGTGATATTGGTCCGTCCGTGTCTTCTAGTGCTGGTTGGTCCAAGACATGTCGGAACATAGGTAAGATGAATGCCAGAGTTTTACCGGATCCAGTTTTCGCAATACCTATTAGGTCCCTACAAAAGGTGTAATATAATATTTTTGATAAACTATAAAAAAATTGAAATTTTCAATGTACTAAATTAAAATTAATGTGGACATTTTTTTTAACAAAATGTCAAATATAAAAAGTTTTTAAATATTTAAAGAAATGCAAGGGAATAGTTGCTTTAAGTAAACGTTACTTACCTCCCAGACATGATGGCTGGTATTGCTTGAGCCTGTATTGGAGTGGGTTTCTCAAAGTTCAGCCTCTTCAGTATATCCATTTCCTTCTTGCTAATGCCACAATGCGCCCATGCCTTAATCGGTTTCGGACATCCCTTGCCCTTTACTCGTATTCCTTCTAACTCCGTTCTATATGCTTCTACTTCTTCGGGAGTCATTCTAAATAACTCACTAACCTGTAAGCAAAAATTTTTATAACCAGTTACATTAATGAATTAAAATAGCGTTCTTGCCTAGTGTACAAAAAGTCTGTGTCGTGAAGTAATTCAATTACTTTAACAAATATATTAAATGCAATGATATTACCTACTTAATACTACCGTAACCTCATCATCATCTCCCTGCCCTTTTCCCGCGATGTGGGGTTGACACAATATGGCCGTAGCACAGTTAAATTGATATCACAATATGGCCGTAGCACAGTTAAATTGATATAACTTTTGTATTTATATACCGATTGAGATAAAACAAACACTATATGTTAAGTGAAGCTTACCACAAAAGATTAGTGAAAACCGCACCCGAATCGGTTAAGCCGTTTCTGAGATTATCGGTAACAAACGCACAGACAAAAATTCCAATAATCATTGTTTTGGGTTTTATTGCTTTTATGAAGGCCCCCAATAATACAGAGACGGCGATCAGATACATTTTTATTATATGTATATAGATTAAAGCTTGTTTCTCGTAGTGTCTCGGGCTCCATCAAGATTACGATAGGCTGATTAACTAAAGCTGGCACCTTCACACATTCACACGTTGCGCTAGTGTAGTGTCTGTGAAATAAGCACTTAGCGTGACGTTGCATTGAAAGTTTGATTGAAAAGTCTGACCGTCTCTCTCACGCACGGTCAAACTTATAACTATGAAGGAGGCAGTTACTGTTTTGATTTTGCTACTCTTTATAAATACAGTGGTGCTTTTTTCATTTCATTTTCTTTTTTAATTTTCAGTTCTCATTAGAAGGAGTAATATACTAAAGCATAACATATTACAAGCAACACACTTTTTATATATATTCGCAACCTATACCTTACTAAAACCACAGTAGACCAGAGTTATTGCATTTTCAACCAGAATCATTTAATTGTAAACATACTGTATAGTGAAATTGCATCAGTGTACTGTGAAGATGCCAGCTTTAGTTAAACAGTCTATATCATATGAAATCTAAAAGCAACATATGTAGATAGCACAGGCATAGAGTCTGTGTTATCTACATATGTTGACCTCCAGCAAAGAGATGCTATCAGTGATAGAATAATAGTTACAAATCTTATAACAGTAACTGTTCTCTATCTAACAGTGGTAGAGCCCGCAAAAACAACATCTATTGCACGAATGGGCCGGCTCGACCGGTGAAATACCACGACCTCACAGAAAACAGGTGTGAAGTAGAAGTACTCTGCGTTTTGTCTGATGAGTGAGGTGCCGGAGACCTAATTTCAGTCCTCTTCCCCTTCCCACCCCTTTCCTCATAAGGATAGGATGGGAACGGGGAGGGGTTAACGGAGAAAAGGAAATATCCTTATTCCTGTCTATGCCCTCCTCTGTCCATTAAAGGTAGGCAAAGCATCTGCAACACATTTGCTTGTTGCGGGTGTCCATGGGTAGCGTTCACTAAACATCTGGTGATCCGCTTGCTCGTTTGCCACCTGCTACCATAAAAAAACTTACCTCCGTGTAAAATGCTTTCCTAAAAGGCATATAGTGTAAACTGGCGTGATCAACTTTAGCCAGTTCCTTCCTCTGTTTCGATGCGAGCGTCGCAGCCGCATCTTTAATATCCTCCGTTTCTTCCTCTGATGAATATTCCAACCCGTCCTGGTTTTGCTCAATTAATTCACCTGTGGGTATTGTTTTATTTAGAAATTGTTAACAATGTTAGAGCCCGCAACAAAATCTGTTGCACGAATGGGTTAGCTCGACCGATGAAATACCGACCTCACAAACGACAGGAGTGAATCAGATATGATTCTGCGCTTCGGCTTATGACTGAGGTGCCAGAGGCCCAATTTCACTCCTCTTCCCTTTTCCATGCTATCTTAATAGGGATACGATGGGAAGATGAAGAGTATTGGACGGGGAGGGGATGAATAGTTAATAATTAAAATTCTAAGCTTTAGAATGGGGCACGCGCGATCAGGGCCAGATGCAATAAATTCAAGGTTGCAACCTTAGATGTACGTCGTAATCGCCAAGACTTGTTATGGCTTAACAAAATTATACCTTCTTCCGCTGATACACCTTCTCTTCTAGCTGACATTGATATAAACTAGAGACAATTAATGCGGTCGCAAATACCGTTCCCACTTCGAACTTTTAAAAATATTATTTCTTATTACAACTCATTTGTTAGAATGGGACGTCTTTACAATGGCTCATCACATGATCTTTAATCCTAAATGCACCCTTTTTAGAAGGGTATTCATGAATATATTAAATTAACATCAGTTTTTTTTCCACTTTTTCCTGTTTTCTTTTCCTTTTTTGATACAAAATAAGCTAACGTCAATAATCATATTAGCTACAATAGATAGATAACACAGGTACGCTTTAATCTCATTGGATAGACCCGCGTTTTGTCATGCTGTGTACACACACTTAAGTATGTTGTCCTAATTAGATGTATGTAAATGATTGAACATGTTACATACATCTACTGTAACTGTTATGTGTACCAAAACAAAATAGGACAATAAATTATCCTTTTCTTGTCTATCTTGGCAACACATCTGCGACTTATTTGCTTGTTGTGGATGCCTACGGGTAGCGGTCACTTAACATCAGATGACCCTCTTGTTTTGAAAATTTACTTTGTTTAATGTATAAGACAGGCCGGATTACATAATTGTAAGTAATATTAAGCACACTGTTATTAGGTGATGTGAATGCAGAATGCAAGATTACAGACGGTGGCTGATCAGCAAGTTCAAGCTCCCTGAGTTCTTGCCTCAACCCTTTTAATAAAGTAATAACTAAAATTAAACACAATAATTTATATAGTTCGACACATAACATGGTAATGCTGGCTAAAAATAATAATTAGGCTAATTATATAAATAACTTTAAAAAAAAATATGGAAGACTTCTGAAAATTTTGAGCTTGAGCACTTGAGCACTTGAGCTTGAGCTTGACTTGGTGAATTCAGAGGAGGGGCCTCTGAATTTACCAATGTTCAAAGTCGCAGATATATATGGAGAAGTAGAAAATAAAAATATCCTATATAATTTGACTATCCAAAGCATTTGCAAAGTAATTATTTTTTTATATCATTAAAAAAATATACCTTTATTCTTTTGTTCCGCAACCTTCTTTTTAGCAGTTCCCGTTAGAATTACCACACCAGTGCCTCCAGCAGATGGCACACTTAAAAGACCTCGTGACTGGTCTATCTGATTAACCTTTCGAACTTCCTGAAAAAAAGTTAAAATCCAGTTGTATTAAATTGTGACATAACTATATCACAAAAATTTCAATACAAATACTTATTTGACCTCAGAGAAAATATATTATTGTACTCATTCATCAGTCTTTAGAAATTGGCAACCCTATATTTGGAAAATCTAATTTCCAAACAGTTGTACTTGGTATGTTGGTACATCTAACCGTGAGTTTCCACTGGCGTAAAATCATGACTCGAAACAAGCTTTCTCTCTATCTTTCTCTGTAAAAAACTGACATGACAATATGTTGCCATGAATGTTTACAGCAGTGTAAATACACAGAACAATACTTTTGTACTACCTGACCCAGCAATTAATTTACCTTATATTTATATATTAATTGCTGGATGCATTTGCACTCAGGTTGGTCAAACTAATGAAGATATCATTGAATCTCCATGGCGTATTATATAAGTCTGGATTTGTAATTATACACTATTTGTAGTTTCCATCATTTCATTAAAGATAACGTCAAATAAATAAGACAACCCTTTTCCTTGATAATAATATCTTTGATGATCAGAGATATCCAATGAATTAAATAACAAAAACTTTTGTGCAGTTCTTCTTGAGTTAAAAATGGTAGAACTAATGCAACTCTGTTTTATAGATATTTTATGACAGGAAGAGCGGAGTTCATAAATTCATAGAAAAGTAAATCGAGGATCTATTTAAGTTGAATTAATTAAGAGTTGAATTATGAAACACACTTGTTGAACTTCCTGCATATAAGCATCTAAGGGATCTATTTCATCTTCTTCTTCTTTTTTCTCTTCCACGTGTTGTTTCTCTTTTCCTTCTCCATCTTCACCTATAAATGAATACATACCAAATAATTTTAAATAGCGCTAACAATATTATGCAATTTATTGTATAAATTATAGGTCACATATATGTATAACAGTTAAGCTAGTTATATCATTATTTAAATATCATCTAAAAATATACAATTACTGTATTTCCTACTCAATACAATGATTTTAACTTTTCATGTGTAATGTTTAATTATACCTTCATCACCAGAATCATCTTCCAAAGACCATTTCTTTGTAGTTGGTATTTGAATGTTGGTAACAATGCTACCCTTCTGAACTTCTTTCTTTGCTGACTCCAACTCCTTACGTTTTCGTTCTGCGCGCCAACGCTCGATTCGTTCACGTCTCTTCTGCATTTCTGCTTCTAAACGACTTTGTTCTTCTTCCTTAAGATAAAACTTCTTGTTCACAGATATTTGTATATTTTTTTACTTTGCAGGATCAAAAATTATAACAGCATTGATAAATTCATATTTATTAACAACATTCCAATATCAAATAAATAACAAATAATTAGTGTCAAAAGTTATTTTAATATATTCTTACCTTGTCAACTGAGCCCAAGTCATATTCCCCAGATTCGGTCTTGACTGATTTTTCTTTAGATTTTGACCTTTCCTTTGGCCTATCCTTTTCAGGGGACTTTTTCCTTGATGACTTACTGCCGGATCCATTTCTTTTGTCATCCCGCTTATCACTAAGAAAATAAAAAAAAAACATGATTTAAACATAAAGATTTAGAATTGAGATTAATAAATTTCATATAATTGCTAAGTTATCACACTAATTTTCGGAGATGTCGTTGCTGGTAACCTTATTGACGGTTCTTACAGCTTCATCTGATACAGGGCTCGCGATCCGAGTGATCTTGAG
>JWHW01027157.1:1174156-1191434 GCA_000931545.1 Papilio glaucus
TACTGTTAACAATGGATGCTTTACGTCGGATCTCTTTGAGGTGAGCTGTGAAATTAAGTTTTTCATCTAACGTGACACCTAGGTACTTTGCGGTCTTCCGCCATGGGATAGGTTGATGGAATAGGGAGATTTGCCCTAGTCTGCACGACCTAAGTTCTCACAATAGGAGGATAGAAATATCATTATTTTTTATAGCCATTCTTCATTCAGATATCTTACTCATACATTTTTTTATATTTTTAATTGATGTGCCCACCATCTCTCAGAACTATTTCCAAGGATAATACTTAACACATAAAACAAAATAATCATGTAATTCATTCAGTTATGGTAAACTAGCTGCCAACTACAAACGAACTAAAGGCACTCACTTTGGTGTTTATATAAACTTCACTTTTAACAAACCATTTATTGCATCATGCATCATGAATGTCTGATGTACATTTTAACATTCCTATGAACCATAACTGGATGCAAAACCCAATTCATGTTTTTTCAATAACAAATTTCTATTTCCTTGCCAAATCTCTATAGTTCAAAATCAAGATGTAATGTAAGGTTTGTAAGCAAAGGGTACATGTTAACTTTTATGCTAAAATTCACAAGTTATATATTAAAATATTTTCAAAAAACATCTTTTTCTCTCATTACCTTATAACATAACCTGTCCATATTATACAATTTCAGTTAATTTATCTCACAATTTCCACATAATTACATTTCCAATGTAAGTATAAAGTCTAACGGCAGCCATGTATGGTAATCAATGTTTGTTTGTATACAAAATTTCCATCTTGATTGGGAAAAAACTTTACTATGCCTTTTAGGTTTATCAATCTATAAAACAGAATTCTATTTCTTTTAAATGATTGATATGATATGATATATGACTAGTATTGGCAGAATTGTCATCAAATCTCAGAGTAACACTAGACAAATAAATCACTCATCTTTCATTAGTGCTGTTGAAAACATCTTTATATATACCTACTACTACTATAAATATGAATACATATATAACAAGTAAAATAGAGTAAACCATTCATTTACCAATCGGGCGTGAATGTTTATTTGTTTACATTAAGAACATACCTTTTCCTATCGCGATCTCTGTCTCTACTTCGGTCTCTCTTGGAATCCCTATCCCTGCTACGGCTACGTTTTCTTTTCGATGATTTGGAAGTGCGATCTCTACTCCGTGATCGGGAACGTCTCCGTTTACGATCAGGCGAAGCAGAACGACTATGAGAACGCCTCCGATCTCGATCTCTATCACGGTCTCGGCTGTTATTAAGTCAAATACGATATATTATTATTCACAATTATTCTGGCGTTCTGTCTGTCAAAATTAATAAAACTTACCCGCTTCTAACCATTCTTACTTCTAGTAAGAGTTACTTATATTTTAATAAAGCTATTGCAATGATGCAAATAAAAACAACTTTTGATTCTTAACTTCTTATACACAAACACCAAACATATTTTTATTTTATTTTAGGTTATGATTAGAAATGACAAGAGCAATATAGAATATAGAATATAATACAAAACAAACGTAGCGTAGCATAGCAGTAATAGTTGGAACATCTCATAATTTTTTTAAGAAAATTATCGTAAATTGTTTTTAATATATTTCTTTAACATAACTGAATAAATTTTCTTCATAAAATTTTCTTGAAATGGAATAGAATAAATATGTGCTCACGCCCGGGATACTGAACCCAGAGGGGTAGGCAGAGATCATGGATTTCCATTTGGTGCCATCCTGGCACACCTCTCTCGCTTCTTCTACATTCACGGTCATTGATTATCAGTGGTATCAGTCTTTATATCACCCTTTTTAGTCAGCCACTAATCTATATAAGATATAAGTTCTCCTAGGGCGTCCCATACCATTATCGCCACTTACTTTTGTAACATAACCTTGTTTCCTTATTCTCTATTCATTCACCCCTTCGACATGCCCGATGATCTTGAAATGGAGATATGATATTATGTTAGAATAACACAAAACGTGCTTGGACTAAGCATAAAAGGTAAAAGGAGGGAATGGCTTTTTTCATAATCCATTAGCCACGTTACCTCCACTCCACTCCAATACTGGACTGGACTTTTTCGTCGGCGTCGTTGCTTATAATCCTCCTTCATTAAAGTTCGGTTTCTATGAACCCCAGATTTTAACGGTCGATGAACCACGAACGACGAAGAAGTAATTTTATTATAATCTGTACTGTACCTCCTACACCTAAACCTACAACAAATTTATTATTTATGGTTTGTTTGAAATAAAAACATAACCTTTCGAACCATTTATCTCTTTTCATTTTCACAATATTTTTATTATTAACATCAATATCTAAATTTATTTCATTTCTGGACTAATTTGCAGAAAAACGGCAGATATGGCAGATGACGGCGAAAATGTAAATATTATAAAATCAATATCAAATATTATTTACTTATTCATAGTTAAACCTAATATTGCTTGGATAATTGAATAATTTTATGATTTTTAGGTATCTGTTATGACTGTTAAGGAGCCCTTAGATCTTATAAGGTTGAGCTTAGACGAGAGGATCTACGTTAAAATGAGGAATGAACGCGAATTACGCGGAAAGTTACATGTAAGTACTTAACAATAATATATTCACTATAAGCTCTTCTCATACATTTTAAGTGATATGAATACACCTGATTTTAGTTACCAAACTCGCTTACTTTTATGCAAAACCTGGTATACTGCGGCAATAATATTGTTTTATAATTGTATGGTTGTAAAATAATATAGTAAATTGTATTTAATGTAATTGGCAGAGGTGTTAAATCTTTATTACAGTTTTAGTTTTATTTGACATAATTTATCCGCAATGCCACATTATGAAAACGCTTTGTAATATTTTGTATTTGAGAGCTTAGGTAAAATAATAAAGAATTTTATTTTAGGCTTATGATCAACATTTGAACATGGTTTTGGGAGATGCAGAGGAAACAATTACAACAGTTGAAATTGATGAAGAAACATATGAAGAAGTTTACAGAACAACAAAACGGAATATTCCTATGCTATTTGTAAGAGGTGATGGTGTTATACTTGTATCACCACCTGTAAGAGTTGGAGTTTAAAATAGATAATAAGGAATAATAAAAGTACATACAAAATCAATTTTATTTCTGTCCCAACAGTTTAATAATAGGTTGATTATTAAATTTCAGATGTTTAGGAAGAAGTAGTTCGTCTTCGTCCATTGGTTCAATAACAGCACCTGCCTTTGTCAATACATTTGGTTGAATAAGTTTCTTATGCGCTTTTTCAGGGATAAAAGTATTGCCCAATGGAGCACGAAGTGAAGCTTCATAGTCTCTAATGCTATTAAATGGAAATGGTACATCAGAAACTTTGTGTGCAGCCAGTTTTGGATCTTTATATTCTTTAATTATTATGTCACCCTTGTTTTCATCACGGCGTGGAACACTGGGTGGAGCTTTCAGTATAAATCTATTTCTTTTTCGTTTAGGAGCTTTAACACCTTTACCTCCCCACTGACCCCAACCTGGTAAACTTAAGTCTATATCTTGTGGCTTATCCTTATTGATTTCATCTTCTTTTTCTTGTCTAAAACTAGCAACAACATCATCCTCTTCAAATACTTCTTCTATATCTATTTTTGGAACAACTTGTTCATCATCATCCAACTCATCATATTCATTTACATCTTTTGGCAACGCAGTGTTCAAATATTTAGGTTTGACTACAATAAATCTGCTAGGGTCAATATTAGTATTTTCATTTTCTTGTGTTTCAATGGTAGAAGGTACCTTAGTTAAAGGTTTAGTTTCAGTTTCTACAACATTTGTATTAGTTTCCAGAAGGGGTTCATCAATTATAGGTTTTTTATTTTGTTTTTTAAGTTCAAAATAATCAACACCATATTTTTCATTTATTGATTTACCAGTTTCTTTTTCTCTATCTAATTTCGGTTTCTTTTCTATTTTGTCAATATTTTTTTTTAGTTTAAATAACTTTTTAGCCACCTTGTCAACAATTTGGTTCTCAAAAGATTCAAATATATTAGAAATATCTTCTGATGCATTTCCTTGATGTAGTTTTATATTTACAGGTTCAACTGTCCAATTTGAAACAGTAGCAACTATTTTAGGTTTTTTTGTAACTTTTTTCTTATTGTTTAATGGTTTTATTATGTTGGACACCTTACTCTTCTTTCTTTTGGGGGGTTCATTTACTACATCAGGTTCGACTTGAATGTCACATCCTTTATCACTTAAATTACTGACACCCTCTTTTAGAAGATCCATTACATTACTAGTTTTAGTGCTATTGCCTGTATTTTCTTGATCAGATTCAGAATCACTAAGTTGTTTATGTTTTAACATTTTGTCTTTCACATATCTTTTATATCCAAAATCAAACTCCGTGTCCACATTATCTTTATCAGATCTTTTCATCATCCATGGGTTTGTTGGATCTTGTAATAAGGTTAAGTCTGGAATTTTTTGATTGATATCATCATCATCATCATCATCTGAACTAGCCGCATCAATTGTTTTATGAGTAAGAGATTTACTGACTGCCAATTGCTCAGCTAGCTGTTGCCTCACCTGAAAATAAGAAGTTGACTGGGATAAAAGAAATCCGAAATAAGAACTCCGAGATAATCAAAACTACAATGTGTTTTAGCCATAACTATCATTGGCGATTCCTAGGGTGGGGTCCCCAAGATATCAAATTTGTGATAAAGTTTAATATGAACTTGATATTTATTATTCAAAATAAATTTGAATGAATAGTAGAGGAGAGCATGTAGCAGAGCATAGCACTACAACATTGTGATTTAAACTATTATAAAATGTCATGTATTGTGATAAGATAGATCTAAATTAGATAAGATACTCCCACCCCGATTTTAAAAATGCCAATCTTTACAATGTACAAAACTAAAGTTGCTTTCGCTGTCTGTTCCCATAGATTCTTTCAAACTTTGCAACGGCTTAATGCAGTTGTCATCAATAGACAGAGAGATTAAAGAGGTTAGTTAATGTGTATAATATATGCATGTTACAGAGAAAAGCAGAGAATTTAAAAGATTTGTAATGTTATGACATAGAAAAAATATTTTTGTGCGCTTACATTGCAAACGCTGGCAAAGCCTTATGAGATAGAACAAAATAATGTACTAAAAAATTGTATCTTAAACATATGTTGGGCTAGATCGCTTGATGCGTCCATACCTGCACCACACTTCTCGCTATCATAAAGCGGTTGACCCTGGTATAAGCCATCCAGCAATTAATACAAAATTAATACCGTTAATAAGGTAACACGACATTGACTAATTCTAAGGCAGAAAAAAATTTTCCAGGTCAGCTAGATGAATAAAGGCAGATTATAATTATATACATAAACAAATTACCTCTTTATCATACTTTGCCCTTATCAATTTACTTTTTGCCCATTTTCCAGTATTTTTGTGTCGTAGTGTGTGTCGTTCTAAGGCTCGAGCTTTCTCAAGGGTTTCAAGTTTCTTTAGGGCTTCTTCAGGGTTCTTATTTTGTAGTTCTTCAAACTCTTTTAACTGTTGTTTTAATTTATCTTTTTTTAATATACTGAAACCAAATTAGATAAGAAAATTGGAAATAATACGTATATATGTATGTAGATGGCAAAATCAAGAGGGTTTGCAATTTCCATGAGATAATGCCCTGCAACATGCTTTCAATGAACATGCACAAACCCAGGAGAGCTGCAGTTTCATTGAAGAATTAAATATACTTTATTTTTAAAGAACCCTAAAACTAATAAAGTAATAAGGATGGAGACATATCATGTCATGTGGCTAACGCATAATACAGAAAGTTGCACAACTATATATCGAATGCCATATGGTGTGAATGGAATTTAAAACTGTTGTTGTGTTAAATAGTAGCAAAAATCAGTTTCATGAATTGTACAGGTTTTTTTTTTAATGGAATTAGGTGGCAAACGGATCACCTGATGGCAATTGAGCGCTATCCATAGACATCCACAACAAGCAAATGTGTTGCAGATGCATTGCCTACCTTTAATGGACAGGGAGGGATAGACAGAAAAATGGATATTTCCTTTTCCTCGTCCCCCTCCCAACCAATCCTTTCCTGTTCCCATCCTGTCCTTATGAAGAAAGGGTGGGAAGGGGAAGACGACTGAAATTAGGCTCAAGTTGCTAATAGTTTCAGCAACTATTAGCAACTTGAGACATACAAATATATATATGCTTAGTACTATTCATTTGATAGAATAAAGAGCCATTTGATAGAAAAATCCATAAAAATTGTGACATAATATTATTCTTTTCATAAGATATTTAATGGCTTTGTGAAGAAACTTCCATTTATGGACTTAATATCTAAACTTTGTGGTTAGTATTAAGTACTATATTGACCAAATCAGTACTAACGTAAGTACGTACACATCTCTGAATTCAATGGCTGCCTGTGAGACATTTCAAAATAATAATTACTGAAATTGTTTAAATTACTACAATCAATACTAACCGATGGTATTTCTTGCTCTTAATTTTACTTTGCCTTTTAGCTTTTGCTGCTTTGTATGACTGCTGAGCCCGTAACTTTGCAAGCTGCTGTCTATGCTCCAGCATTTCTTCATATGACATTGGATACAAGGGTTTTTCCTCCTCATCAGGTACCTCAGGAGCAGGTGGATCCACTTCATCTAACTCTTTTTCAAGCGGCGACTTAAATTGCAACTTAGACAAAAACTCGTGTGTTGGCTGAAGTTTCGAACTAACGTGCTTTAATGGAAATGATACAAAATCTACAGTACGATTACGAGCGACGACCGGATCCCATCGTCCAATTTTTTGCTTTGTTTGTTCATAGCCAGTGCTTCTTTTTATTCGCTCCGCTTGCGGTTTCTCTATTGGCTTAGGTAGAATTTTAGAAGACTTTTGACTTTCAGTCAATTTTCTGCTTATTTTCACATGGTGTGCTGTGTTTTCCAATACTTTTACTACATTGCTCAAGTTCAGTTTATTCGACCTTTTGATAAGATTGAACTCTGAATTTGTACTTGTTGGCTCGTTACGTGTCGGTTCAGTTATATGTTGAGTTTTGTCTAATTTAGAAACTGCACTTACTAAGCGATCGTGTTCAGACGACACGAAGTCAACATCTTCTATCTCATCCATTACTATTCCGTTTAGTTTCTAGAAACAACCACATGCAACCTGTAATAAATCCGTATGGTAAATTCTAACCTACAACATGCTGGCGCACAAGTGACAATGACAGTCAACAAGTAACAATGTTTTGTCTTTTGACATATGACATTGACAGAAACTTCATTACGCCATTTCAGTTTTTGATTCAAGGAACGATCGAACAATTGACAAGCAGTATTACCAATTTATACTTGTGAAAAATTACTAAATTTATCGCACCAAACTGAAAAACATTTTGTCATTTGAAAGTGTTTAATGTAAATCACTTTATCTCAATTATAATAATTTACATATTCTGTATTTATAATACTGAACTTACAACCTTTATGAAATAGTACATATTAAGGTAGAAGTATTGTGTAAAGCAATAGATTGCATAACATAGATGAAAAGTTCCATGACAGTGTGTTTACTAAATATATGTCTGTCTGTCCGTCTGTCACCGTCTGTCACCAGGCTGTCTGTATCTCACGAATCGTGATAGTTGTACAGTTAACATTTTTACAGATGATGTATTTCTGTTACCGCTATAGCTAGAAATACTAAAAAACGGAATGAATTAAATATTTAAGGAGGCTTCTATACAACAAACGTGATTTTTTTGATAGATAAAAATATACGCTCACGCCATTAACTTAGAGAGATACGCAGAGATCACAGGTTTCCATTAAGTGCGATCATGACACACCTCTCTCGCTGCTCAAACATCTATACATGGTCGTTTGTTACGGGTACTCCTTGTAGGTCCCTTAGGTAGGTCGTCCTTTCTTTCATTCAAACATCGCTCAAAGTCTTCAACATGCCTACTATTTCTACTTAAGTGAAGTCGGAGGTGTGTGAGATGGAAACGAGAAGCATTGTTATAGAATAAATGATTATACGATAAATTGTTATACGAGTTATATAAATTGTTATACGAGAAGCATCATAAAATATATTACATTTTTGTGATACAATTTGAAAAACCGATTGTTCTGTTCATTATTCGTTTATTGTCAATTAACAAATTAGAAAAACATCTATCCAAAAACATTAAAACAATCTAGGTAACTTCGTCAATCAATTAGAAGTTATGACGCGTTTGACGATCCAGACGACAACAACGAATTTTCTTGATTGTGATTCATTTGGCGCAATTGTTTAAAATGTTGGCGATTTCTATATAATTTCGCTTCATCGGTGCACTTTGTAGTAATACAACTTCTGAAAAGCATTTTTGAAGTGAATGACATAAAATATTTTAATTTCAAGATACGGTAAACACATGTGGATTTAGCAGATGGATTATAAAAAAAAATTCAGATCGCAGTTCTCCATAAACTAGAAAAAATTTCCTCATCTATATCATCGAAGTAAAATATGTGTTTTTGGAGAATATAAGAGGAAGGACTCTTTACAATAAATAATTATGTACGCATTTACAACTAGAACTTGGTTTATATTAGACAAGTGCTACAGTCTAGGTATAAAACGTTAGACAGGTGGTACAGACTTGAGGTACCTTCAAAGTAACCCAAAATATTTCTACCTTAACCTACCTTACTAGTCTTTTATCAACGCCGCACCTTAGAGAAACAGTCTCGACTATGTCGTCGACTAGTTTTGGATCGAGACGTTTCTTCGGAGGTTTATTTGCGAAAGCTGGCGATTGTTTTCCTGAAAGAGAATGAGTCGCCAACACTCTGAAACACGGAAATCATCTTTGAAGTAAGTCATCATATAAAAGTAAAGTCTTAAAGATATGACAGTCCGAGAGAGCGTTTGTCTAAACTTAAAGTGAAATAATCCAATATCGTTTTCTCAAAAACGAATAACACAACAAATGTCCTATATTAGTATATAATAATAATAATAAATTAGCCTTTTTTATATGTTTCCCCACTGCAGGGATACAGGCCTCCTCTCCGAGAGAGAGGGAAGGGGCCGTAACCCACCACCCTGGCCCAGTGCGGGTTGGCAGAGGTCACATGTCTTCGAATTTGGTGGTTCTAAGTCCTCACGATGTTTTCCTCCACCGTTAAGCAATAAGCACATTTAAGTACTTTTCAACTTATATAATTCTTATTACTTTATTCTAATAGGTAATTAAATACTTAGTTTATCACCTGCGTGGGAATACGGCTTGTAATAGTTGTCTCGTCACACTCGTATATGAAGTCCAGTCCAAATCTTCAAGTAGCTTGTTGGGTACTAAAACATTGCCATTTCCTATGGGAACCTGAAAAAATGCATACATTTTTATTACTGAGCTATCCTTCCACATTGGTTACAACTTTTTCAATTTCGTAATTATATAAAATACTGGTTATCCGCCAAAGCTTCGCCCGGGTAGCACTTATTATGTTGAGCCATCGCTACTAAACTTCACAGGAACACCCGCTGGGCCAATCTGTACATTCCCTGTAAATCTCATCGAAGTCAGTCTAACCGTTTGGAAGTGTATAGGGAACATACATACACACATTTTATATATATATAAACCTAGTCGGATCTTAAGTTCTGTCAAAACTTTGTTTTAAATTGGCGAATACTGGTCAAATACTCTTCGACTAATTTAAAAAATTGAACGTTTGCGATTTCCGAATATAAAAAAGAAATTAATTTTCATTCATTACCAAATATGGAATCGTCGAAGAAAGAAGAATGAGTTGCGGTTATCGTGTTGCACCGCTGTGGACACGCGCCAACAGAGATTTTCAATATTATATATTACATTAAAATGTTGTGACAGAACTTATGACCCGACTAAGTATATATAGATGATTAAATGATAATGCTTACCATATCTGTATTATTAATGACAGGTTCGCCGTTGTTTGTCGTATGAGCTGAAGCGCGCCTTACGCGTATACCCTCAGCTTCCGAAGGATCCACTTCAGGATTAGTCGTGTTCACATTTTGGCTGATCCATTCGTCTTTTAATGTAGAACATTCATTTGCAATTTGATTCGATACATTTCTTTCCCAGTCTGATGTCTCTGATATCATAGATACAGCATCGTCTAGAGGAAGACGTGATACCAATGACGTGAATTGCTTGTAAAGTTGTAAAACAACAGCTTCTATGTCTTCGATCGCGGATAACGTAGGAAATTTCTCGTTAACTTCAGTTTGGGTGCTTTTATCGAAATTTACTTTGACCTTAATCTTTTTGCCTATCACTGGTTCAGCCAATGGTGTGCTGGTAAGCAGCGTAGCGTTCTTGTTGTGATGTATCGATAGGTTGTTGTATACAGCGAGGGATGATTCAGCGTTGTTGCTGTATTGATGATTTTGTTTGACAGCTGATCCGTTGAAACTGTGAATATATGACTGAAAATAATAATAAAAGTAAAACATTATAAATTTGAACATTCATTTCGTAATCAAGAAGTATAGAGTTGAAAAGAAATATTCAAATTTACAAGAATATTCATTTTGTACTGATGTTAAATTTAGTATTGATGTGGTTGGTGAAAAGATGAAAAGGAGGAACCCCTCTCTCAGCCTCAAACGCATTTCAAGTTACTATTGTACTGTTGTAAGTGACGAGAATGACATCGTAACGAAGCACAAACAAAGAACAATTGTCGAGTTGAACAGATTGCAAACGAAAAAAGAAAATGATCAAGTGTGTTCAGGGTCAAAAACTTTCCAAGGTTACTGCAAAACACTAGGCTAATCAGATATCTTCCAGAATAAGTTTTACCTCTTGCTCACTATCTGATGTGTCGTCGGTGTTGAGGTTTGGGCGCTGTGAAACCTGACAAGATCCTGGACTTGGTAGAGACTGACGCCCGCTACTTCTTTCACCCAAAAACTGTAACGTATTATTAATGAGTCTTAATAATTAAGTATAACATCTTAGCATACTATGGAGAGAACCTGACTTCGATTCTCATCTTCAGCATCCTCAATAATAAAGGAAAATTACACAATTGGTAATTGCTTTAATTTTATGCAAGTTTTGTGTTACGGTACCGTTTCTAGTACTCGGCAAAGTCGATTCGTGATTCACTGTTGAAATCATCTTGTTTAAGATCCAATTATTTTTTTAATTTTTAGATTATTGAAATATATTACTAATATGAATTTCTTTTAACCATTCAAACTAAGCTTAAAAGCTTATGCTGAGACATGGTTCACGACAATAGTCGAATGGCGGATTCGAACTCACGACCTCATGATTAGCAGTCCGTTCCCTTAACCATTAGGCTATTGGCACTTCTTCTTCGCGATTAGGGTGTTTAATAGTTTTCAACAGTAGATTATTTCAGTCTTTTTCTCTAACACGAATTATTTTTATCAACGATTTATGTATGTGGTTATCCCATAGTTTGCGTAGGTGTCTACAAGCTTTTGATCTGAAACATCTATTTGCGTGCCTTGACAATAAAATCGAACAGTGTTCGAACGCCTCCTTCGCCGACTTTAATTATGAATTTAATTTACTAAACTCTATTGTGATTTATTATTTACTTATTACATATTCGAATATAGTTTCACATCTGCCGGACGTCGCGTGACGGCTAATTTAAAAAAAAAACAATGTACTATCTCTAGAGATACTGCATCTGGGCCATAAATGTGACATATAGTTGTTTCTATAAATAAAATCTACTTACTAAGTTTCCTGGCATGCTCTTCATCTCCTTTATAGTGTTTACACACAATGATACGACGTTCTTCACTTGCTGGTCTTGTCGTTCCAATAATGTTTTAAGCTCTTTGACGTAACTCTTATTATCTGTAATACAAAAATAAGCCTTATGAGTGTTAATTTAAAAAGAGTATGACAATAAATATAATAACAATATTTTGGGCCATTTGATCCCAAATTAAGCTGATACAATTAAAAAGATAAATGTAAATATATTCGTGTACTTCAAATAGCTTATTAACTATTACATTGGGCAAATTATTCTTTTATACTTCAGCTACCTACGAAACGGTTTTTACAATTTACATGAAATTTTGTATTTAGATACGGTTTTTATTTTTAAATTTATTTATATTGGTGTCTTAAATGTATGTATATTCTACTTAAAAATATAAATAATTTACATGCGCCATTTTTTGATAGGTCTAAGATTTGAGTGTTGTCAAGGATTATGTCTTGATATATTATGAAATTATCCTAATACTAAATATCCAATCCGAAGAAACATGATCTTACATACAAAAGACAACGCAGAGCGAATCTCGGTCCACAACTAGTTTACTCTACTAAACTATTTTTTTTTGTTTTATTCCGTTTTAACACGTCGATTAAAACCTTACCGGATATCCTCAAGATTTGCGCCTTCCGTATTCCATTGCCATGTTTGTTCCTGATATTAACCAATTTTCCAACATGCACGTCACCACCGTCACTAATGAGGGAATTCGCGCTAACAATGCCATAAGATGAGAAGACCACCTCATCCGTCCACTCCACAAGCAGCCAAAGTTGTTGAGACATTATAAATCTAACCTTTAATATTGACAAGTATGCGATCACCTATAGATCGTAACTTCAACTGAACTAAAAAGGTAAGGTACAAACTATACTGTTCGCAGGTAAAAATGCGATAGGCGCATCCTCAACACCCTAAAGTAAATCTCAGTTGGTACCGACCCCAAAGTGAAGAAAAAAATCAACAATAGGAGTCGGCATCGCTCATAAATACGTAACGGAACTTTAAGCTATATTTTGACGTAAAAGCAATACGACTATGACAAAAAAGTTGGGTGGTCAGAAGTGGAACGGACTACAACTGTTTGTATATTACTTACTACACAAAAACTCCTGAATTTTACTGAATTTCATATTTTCACCAATCGATAAATTGTTTCTTTCATGCGGAAGATAAGGTATATAATTTCTAACGGTCTTGTGTGAGGTTGTTAGTTGAATTATAATGATGATTGAAGAAGAAGACGTAATCTAGTTACGTGTGTAAGATTTATCGAGCTTAGTATAACGATTATTTAATAAATGTTTTACCTAATGACTTCTTAAATTAAAAAAGGTACAATAAAGTGTAAGTTGCCAATAACATGTTTATTTTTTCGTGTTGTGTAATTAATAAATAGTTTTTTTCAACAAGAAAACAATTCATTATCTAATCTAATTATCTGATGTCCTAATAAGAAAGTTTTGTTGTTCTGAGAATTACTCAGGACATTACAGTTAAGTTAATGTTGTGTTTAATAGATTAATGAGTCGACTTGTTATTGAAATATTGTCCTAATAATATAGTTTTATTGTTGTAAGAATAAATAATTAAAGGTTTCTTTGTTTAACTTTAGAAATAAAATTATAATTAATTACGTTACCTTTACTTTTACTATATGTATTACTTTGATGAAGATTGGTGCTACACAGAAGAAAAGAAAAGATTTAATTATCCATAGCTGAGAATATCTAAATTAAAAATATTTTTTTAAGGCGAAGTAGCGATTGAGGCTGATGGCGTATCTAATAAAACTTACCTCTAAGCTGTAATAAACCTCTTTGAGTTTGTGCAAACTCTTCTTTACAATCATTGTAAAACAAATGAAAACTTTCGTACCTCTTACTAGGTACACGACCTAATATACTAGCGACTCGCCCCGGCTTCGCTCGGATAGATAGATAAATAGAATAAATATAGGCTTTGACACTCACGAAAAACGTGGCTTTTTATTGGTAAAAGAATTTTCAAAATCGGTTAAGTATATCGAGAGATTACCCTCTACAACCTCATAACTTTATAATAATATATAATAATAAATCAGCCTTTTTTCTAGAATGTTCCCCACTGCAGGGGCACAGGCCTCCTCTCCGACAGAGGGAAGGGGCCGTAATCTACCACGCTGGCCCAGTGCGGGTTGGTGGATGTCTTCGAATTTATTGGTTCTAAGACATGTCGGTTTTGCTCACGATGTTTTCCTTCACCGTTTTTGGAGCAGTGGTGATGAAATAAATTAACTCAAAGTTAAGCGCCTGCCTGGGTTCGAACCCGCGACCTACACAGTTCGTAAGTCGGGGACTAAACCACTGAGCCACCACTGCTCCCATAACTTTACCTGTTTATAATATTAATATAAACGGCATAACTGGTTCTCGAATTCCACGTCGATCTATCATCCGTCATTTCAGTGACGACTGACTATAATCAAGAAGGAGTGACGACTCCTTCTTGATTATATCACCTTTCACGCAATCCATCCATCTTTTCTTAGGCCTACCCCTACCGACATATCTAAAACTCTCTTTGTCACATGCCATTCTTCCCTCCTCATAACATGCCCATACCATGCTAACCTTTTACTCCTTAAATTTTAATATAGACTATCGGCATGAATAAATATTTTCTAATAGCTGACAAATTATACTTTGACTAATTTGATTTAAATAAAATTTAAAATAACTAACACGTTTTTTTTTTCTTTTCAAGTATCTGTATCCTAAATAGTCTCTTTTATTTTTTTAGAGAATAACAAGTTTATCAATACAGATAAATAAATAAATATATAAATAAATAAATATGCGCTCTCGCCCTTAACCAAGACGGGTAGGAAGATATCATAGATTTTCATTAGGCGCGATCCTGGCACACCTCTCAATACAGATACGCATACATTTTTATAATATTTTCGTTTTACGGATTCATATAACGATATGGAGTAGTAAGTAAATAATACGCTGAAAAGTGTCTGTTCTTCGGATTCGCCTAGTTGCACTATAGTCTTAATTTCTCTAAGTAATGTGTAAAATGTCCAATTCGAAGAGCCTTATAGATCAGTAAAATATTTAGGACCAAGTATACTTTATTTATATGTATATTATTTTCGAAAAGTCCTACGTGAATGTGTTCCAATTAGCATACAATTTAAACGCATATTACTGCCGATTGTTGCTAAATTTGAACGTTACTTATTTGAACCCTTTAAGATATAAACTTATATAATTCCTATAACTGCTAGTTAGAAATTATTGAATAAAATATTCCGCACAAAACATAAGCGTCATTAACTAATTACTTTTATTACTTTTTATATCCTTTTGCAGATTAACTATGAACAATATTTTAGAAATAGCTAATGACTTTCGGGGATTTGTTTAAACAAAGGACAGCAGGTATTTTGGTTCAGCGAAATCTATTGTAATGACCTCTAGTAATGACAATACTTGGTGATATTCTTATTACCGGCCGGGTGGAAAACAATTGAGCTTAAGTCCGCTTATTCCTGCACCTACCAGGGAAGGTAACTTGTAGAGGTACGTGGTGGATTGGATTCAGTGCGATACGAGTGTCTGTACGTGTCACTACTCTTAATTACAGGGTAGTTTCTAGTAAGATTTTTTGATTTGTGTATATGTCAGTGAAAGTAAACAGTGATAATGTCGGTTGTAAGTAAAAATTAACTTTTATATATTTATATATCAACATTATTATATATTTTATAAATTTATGTTAACTATTTTCTTCTGTAAACAATAGTTATTTCATTTAACTTGGGTTAAATAAAAATTGCTTACGATTGATTTATATGTACATAGACGAACGATTTTCAAGACAGTCTATCTTTTCGTACATAAGTTTTAACATTTAATTAAATGTACAAAATATTAACTATGATAAAGCACTACCTAAATGTGAACACATAACATGAACATATTTGCTTATTTTAAAGAAACAAAATAAGTTTTGGTTATAATTCTTCAAAACGGTACATTGGCGAGTTTGAATATTTTTATGTTTAGCTTATACATACGAATTCATATTATTGAAGGATTTTTATTAGTATTGGTGTACAACAAATAGTATACAAGAAATTTATAAGAAATGTAGGCCGAGGCAGTTTTGTATATTTTATAAATATCTATGTTACAGATTAAAAAAACAGATAATGCTGCCTCGAATATGCAGGACATTGATGCCGCGGAGACTCTTCTTTCTTTAAGAGGAGAGATAAAGATTGAGAAGTCGCAATCTTGTAAGAAAATCTACCATTACCTATAAATATTTATAAATTATAAGTAATTACACAGCTTAGTCATCAAAAGTCCAGAAATGTCTTTAAATTTTGATTCACTTTTTTTATCTCTGCTGTAAACTTACTCTACTAAAATCAACACGTGGTGTCAGAATCGTTAGAGACAATTATAATTATGTATGTTTCTTGTTTCAGCTAACAGTTCTGCATTAAGCGAAGGCGAAAGAAATGCTGTACAAACATTAATATTAAGTGCTTTATTTGTACCAAAGACGGTTAGTTTCATTTTGTTTTTTCTCCAAATCATTAACTCCTCATGTCTCTTAGAAAGTTTTTTCATAAAAGTTTCCATAGACACCGTGACCGTTGCATCCCATCGCATCCTTGGTGACGCTAATATAATTTTACCCAAAAACAAATTCGTCTCTAGATTTGTTTTTCCAAAAATGGTATATAATGCCCAGTCTGCTTATACAACGCATCTTACGTATTCTAACATGTATTCAAGTTAATATTTATTACTTTCCAGGCCGAATCCAAATCACCGAGTCGAAAGCCGAGTTCTCCGGAAACGCCGCCAAAAACGCCCTTCCCAAAAACTGAGACTTTGGTATGTATCTACCTTGTCGATAGCCTTTATAGTTCTACTAAATACTCTAATAACATAGTTCAAATGGAGCCATGGCTCTCGAAGAACGTACGTACGTGTACGTAGATTACGAGAGTACATATTAGTAGATACATTTATTAATTATTTATTATTATTTATATTTACAATCAAATTAGATTTTTCGAAAAGGAAAATCATTCACTTATCATTACGCAATACGTATTACGTAATACGTACGTACGTACGCGTACGGAATTACGCATTACGTAATTCCTAAACTATAAACATAAAAGTTGGCTTTATTGTATAAATATACATTAGGAAAACTTAGCAAATTTCATTTTTGCAAGTCTTTTCCAATAAGGAGAAATTAGAAAAAGAACTTAACTTGTTAACAGCGATTTTAAGATAGCGATCCATAACAAAGAATCTGATGTCCCTGTTCATAACATTCAATAACTGTTGTATATTTTTAGGTATGTAAGTACTG
>JWHW01027157.1:1191532-1214163 GCA_000931545.1 Papilio glaucus
GAAGAGAGTTCAGCTAAGGCTGAAAAATCGTCGGTTAAATGAAATTTCTTGCGAATAATTTAGATGCGATTTCATTTAAAGGCTCAGCTGGTTTTACATAAATACAACAAAACAATGCATACAAGCTTAACTATATGTATTATATATGAAACAATTGGGTCAAAATAAACAATAATTGCAAATAATAAACCCCCACCAAACGCCAACAGTAAAAGAAAATTGAAAAAATATTACCAAATTGATGATAATTTTTACAACAGCAACACTTACATTTGACAAAATATCATTCAAGAGAATGAATGATAAGTGAGACGTGAGTGAACTGATATAAAAACAACTTTATAGACGACAATGGTGTTTCTGTTTGTATGATGTGTTGTGCGCTGAGGTGCGCTCAACTCAGATGTAGATAATTGTTAAAAATGAAGTATTCTGTGTCGGAATTGAAGTGTTAAATGGTTTTGATGCAAATTATGTGATAGCAGTGTTTTGATTTTCGTTGTGTCTAACACATAATAATGTCAAACGACACCGATCTGTTGATATCGCTGCCGCGTTCATATTTACCCGAATTTTACAGCAAATATCTTAATTTAGTTGAAACTTTTTACTATGTTACGCTGTCCGAGAATAAATCAGCGATCGCGAAAGAGAAACCGGAATATGTGTTTTTTAATGTAATATTCAACTTAAATCCCGTGGATGGCAATTTTAATCCTTATGAGCTCGTCGGCCGAATTCAAGTAAGTTACAATTTCTGAAATTTATACTTTTTCAATAAAAAGTAAAGTTGAGTATCTATACATAAGACCCAAAAACAATACACTTGAAATGGATTTTGATTAAGTTTATCACATTAATACTGCAACATTAACTCTCTATTTTAAATAAATAATTGCTGTAGTAAATGTTAAAAACAAAGCCTATGTTTTATGTATGCTTCTTTATAAACTAATTAATATAATCTAAACTAATTAAACAAATGTGGCTTAACAATTGAATAAATAAACCAAATTAACATATTTTTTAGTTTTTATTTAATTAGTTTTTTAAATAAATGGTTTTCTTGAACATTTTTGTGAGACCAATGTTCCTTCCAACCAACGTTATTTCCACCATAATTTATTTATTTAAGGATACATACAGAAACAACAGATAAAATTTATATAGGTACATAGAATATTAAAATAAATTATAATATTTCCTACTGATTGTCTCACTAAGATCAAATTGGACCTTGACTTGAATTACTTGTGTTGCTTTAACTAAGTAAGGTCCATGTTTAATTAATAATAGCTCTGTGGCAAGATGTTTTTTACTCAAAGCCCAACAATTAGGCTTTACATCTCATTAAAATTGTTCTTGGGATGTGGCATTAGTCTTTGTTGCAATTTCATGAAAAGATATAATGTAAATACACTCTACCTTTGCTAGGCTAAAATAAGCTGAGAGATTGTTTAATTATATATATTTTCTATATGAATTTGTTCACTTTAATCTATCTCTGCTAACTCCAGTAGGATGTAAAGTATAACTAGTTGGCTTGCCAGCTATTTGATGATTCAGCTGACATTGTTTAATTATTTATCAAAAAAATAGAAATATCTGCAACCCAATAGCTGGTAGTGTAACATGTCCATTTATGAATTAAAACCATCTTGGGACCCACCTAAACACACATCAAGTTTCATTAAATTCTGTCCTGCCATTTTGGAGGAGCTCAGTCACATACACATGCACAGAAGAAATATTTTGTCAATGGACATCAAGTTTGGTACCCAGATGAAGGATCCCCATTAATATACCTTATCAACCCCCATACTATTAAATTAACTTATTTCTTTACCTTATTGATACTATGTTTTTATAAATATTTGGAAATTATTTTTAGGCAAACATTTGCTTGTGTTAAAAAGTTCCGCTCTTCTTCAACAATATAGTGTTACTACTAGTGTACTTCAACAAATTAAAACCATTGTAATTATTATATGAATTTGATTATTCATTTATTTTCTGTTTTAATATTCTCAATTCATCATTTATAAGGAATTTAAGAAGTTAAATTATATGAAAGAAAATAAAGACATTGTAGAGATAATGTTAATATTAAACTAATTTTCTTACTAAATCACTTTTTTTTTAATGGAAGAAAGTGGCAAAGTGACAATCAGGTGAACCTGATGTCAAGTGAGACCTACTCTTAGGCATCCACAACAAGCAAATGAGTTGCAGAGGGGATAGACAGGAAAAACAATATTTCCTTCTATAATCCCCTCCCCTTTCAAATAAAGGTGAAAGAATAATAATTTTAACTGTTACTTTCAAGTAGTTTTATAATTTACCTATTACTAACAAATGTTTGCTTTTTATACAAGTTAGAGTAGACAAATTAATGCTTAACTATACTATAATATAGGTCCAAAGTTGTTCATGGTTCCAACACAAGGTTTTGAAAATAATAAAAGCTATGCTCTATAGTATGTATCTCTATAATATTAGTGTATATATGTTTTTCGATACAATATTTAGGATTTGAAACCAATCCTAAGTTGTTATGGCAAACAGTTTTTGTTATTAAAATTAATGGTGGTTAATATTTTCAATTCAAAGCATGTTTATTAAATAAATGAATTCGTAACAAGCAATCTATTGAAAACTTTCAATGCTTAAATAAATATGAAAGTCGACTAGGCTCTTGCGGATCTTCGCGTAGAACTAGAGAGAGAACTAGGCTCCTCAACTTTTCCGGATCTAACGGCGGATGCAACGAAACAGCGCCGTGGCAGAGGTCAGCGGTGCGCGTTTGTTTGGGGGCCGCGCGGTGCAGTGGGCGCGCAACCCGGATCTCGTTGCCCCGCTCTCCCCTTCACTGTGCCGGCGTGCGTTGTGTGCGTACGACGTACGTGCAAGAGCAGAGGAGCCTCTCGGTGCCGCTGCTAGTATCGCCGCGTATCACGGCGCGTCCGCACATGCGATGCGAGCCGCCGCATTAACACGCTCGCCATGTTTACTATCGAGAACTCGCAGGTGAGGCGTGTAGAACAATTGAAATAGTCCCCGAGTCACGGATGTTGAGTAAAACTGATGGTCGACGTACGAATGAAATCGTCATTTTGGTAAACCTCATCAGTGTCCATGCAATACTATACGCTAAGCTTTACGATTCAAGAGCAAAACCATTGTTTATAAGCACAGCTCATGCGTCGATCACCCGTTTTAGGTTTGAGGCGCGAGTTTCACAATGCCAGACTCGCGGCGCGTTCCGATGTTCATTCAAGTAACGATCCCGGAAGCGGAGCCGGTTCGTCACGTAGGTATGATAATTGCTGTCGTCAGTGATCAAATGTTGTTACACGATTTCGTTTTGCTCGTCTGCTGAACTTTGGTAATTAAGATTTTTTGTCGGTCATCAGTGCAGGTACTGATCGTGGTATAAGTAGATAAAACCAACCGGACGACGTCATGTAATAGCATCCTCGTTCATTTTCTGTGTTAATATTCTCAATTCGTCATGAACTATTAAGATTAAGGGGAAATTTCACCGTTTCGCGTTTACGAAAACGTAGTTTAATGACGTAAAGCATAAACATCGCCTTCACTTTAATCTAAGCGGAGATGTCATGTTATACAGTTTGTCAACGTCAAAACTAGCTCATATGTAGCTGTCAAATTAAAAACGCGTTTGCAAAGCTAAACGCCAAAAATCGGCCGTTCGGAATTTAAACTCAGCGCATAACTGCGTTTAGTTTATGTTGGTGAATTGCAATTTGGAGCTCTAAACTCTGTTAAACACGTAAAGAGTATTTAAAGCAGACATGATTTAGAGAACAAGAAAACGAAATTATATGTAATCCGACAATAGCTACCGATCGAACCGAGGCTGGGCCCTCTCGGGCACCCCCAAATCGGAATGCTAAATGGTTAATGAGTGACAGCCGAGGTCACCTCTCGAGGGCCCTTGAGCCCAGTCGCGTCAGGAAGGAGCGTCCGCCAAAGCGACCTACGAGCTCGGCGGCTTCCCAATCCATTAAAAATAATAAAGTAACGGCCCGAGCCGAGGCTCCCTCTACGGAGGGAGCCCTAAGTTACTTTTAAAGAGGCTTAGGCTAGGCGCCTTCCGCGCCCTGCCACCTCGAGCCCAGTGTAGCTGTAAAAACCTCCTCTAGGCAAACAGTGACATTTTAGTCACAAAAAAACGAAATTATAACACTCGCATTTTGTTTGTACTAAACAATTCCGCGTTACAATGTACGAGTACAAATGCGTAAATGTTTCAATTTAGAAGACGCAAGGCACGTAGGTGTTTGTATGGATCCGTAACCTCTGCCTATCCCTCTAAGTCAGAGGTCGCCAACAGGTGGACCGCGGAAGGTAGAAATTCGTACCGCCAAATATTACTCTACCAACATTGTAATTTAATCATATACTTTACCCTACTTTCATACGTTTGCTCCGTTATGTTTATTCTTGACTTCGATAAAAAAAATACAATCAAGGCCTCCACATTTTTTTTGCTAATGTTGTGGCATAAATGGTCTAAGACTGACATATTAATGTGCATCGATGTTACTTTAATAATTACATTAACATTACTAATTCACCAATAATCGTTATTAATTTAACAAAACACTTTTACAAAGTTTAAAAATAGAAGTATTCAACATTTTTTATTTATTTATGTGACGTTTTAGCACAGTGTAATTCGCATCAGCCTTCAGTTCAGCGGCACTAATTCGAGAATTAGTGTTAAGTGACGATAGTTATTCCTTGTGCAAACACCGCACCACAATAACGCGACTTATTAATAGCGACGGAGGATTTTGGATTTCAAAGTTCATGTTAGATAATTTATACTAGTATTGTTTTATTACACATTTTGCTAACATTCTTTTATTATTATTCTTATCAAAGTTGTGTCTTGGTGAGAAAAACTTCTAACCGTGAGTTTGCACCGCCGTAAACATTCACTTAAACCATATTGTCATCTCAGTGTTTTCAGAATTCAGAATCTTTTCGGCAGTGCGAACCCACGGTAATGGTGATCAAAGTAGTTGAACAATTAACTAACGATTATGAACTTGTCAGTGTGTTGTGGAGTCGGATATTACAAATTTAAAAAAAAATGTAACGTCCTAAATGTAAGTCATTATTTTTTCAGGTCTCACAGAAGTGTAATTGACTTTATTATGAACGAAATCTAGAACCTGACATTTTTCGTTGTCCGCGTGAAATGCGCCATGATGTAAATAAACGCCCATAACCTAGAAATTTAGGCTAATTAAAATGTGTTTCTGTACATTTGACGTATTCATTAAGTAGTGGCGTTTTTATTAACTTAAAGTTGTAATTAAATATTTTTTTGAAGCTGATTAATCGATAAGATTCTGGCTTCTGAGTCAAGGATACCGGATTCAAATTCCTTTTGCAGTCTTGTGTTTGTTATTTGCGCGGCCCTGTGAACGTCAATTGCTGTCGTAACTATGTCTTCCATCGTGGGAGGTTTTCTTTATTTTTATTTTTAAACAACAAATATTATTTGCATATTAAATATTTATAAAATTAATATTTCCTTTATGTAAAACGGTGTCTTAACAAGTATTTAATTTAGAAATTTTAGATTGTTCGTAAATAATCAAAATACTGGTTGAGGACGACAAGGAAACGTGTGTTTGAGTGAATGTAATTTATTAATAAAAACGTACGTTGTGCAACTTGCTGGTAATATTCATATTTTGATAAATTTAGTGATAAATGACATACGTTTGTGCATAGGTGTCGGCAGGATTTATAAATTTCCAATGGTCAAGGTTCCATAAAAACCTATACATATAATTTTTTTTATAATTTATAGCTGTATCTTTAAACTTTCAAAAACTTGTTAATTTTCTTTCGTTTCGTAATTTACGGATAAACGAAAGTTATTATTACGAATCCGGTATGCATTGTAATGCAGCTCACCGGCTAAACGGATATCAAGATATCTCTGTGTCAAGTTTGCCTATTAAATTCAAATCCGCGATCGTACGCTGTCAACCGTTGAATACAAAACGTAGCTGCTTGACGTAGTGAAAGTGCCGCCACATCGGATTTCACAGCCGCGAACGGAATTAGATGATTTTCCCTTTTGTAACAACACGATAGCTCTGCGCTATGTGAATCAGTAAAGACTGGTAAAAAAATTGTTCACTCGTATATCCCTAGCAAACATTTCCTTTTTTAAGAGTGTTATACAGCTAGTAAAAGTCTTGCTGGTATTGTCAACTGTGGTTGTCCATTGTCTCACACAGTAAAATCGTCACTAGTATTTTGTTGTATGGATTATTTTCCATCAAATATAGACTCTAATTAAAGTTAAAATTAATTGATGACCGCTACTTCCTTTACTCAAATGCCGAGAGATTTACGTAATACAAACGAGTTGAAATGATTTTATTTAATGATATATCCATTTCGTAGAAATGGCATGTTTCTATTTCATCAAGAAACAAGGAAATGGACATACTTATCCCAGTAGATACGTGATACAACAATGAAGCATTCGCTCTATTGCATCAGTTCAGATTCGAGCGTTTAAGTCAGTGAGAACTGATCAGTTCAGTGCGCAACCTGTAATACGACCGCTTGCGATATTGTAAAAATAGAGACTGAAGACTCGGCTGCAGGCGAATGGTCATAATCGAACAGTAGCGTATTCTGTATGGCCAGTTCCACTACGCTTTTAAAAAAATCGATTTAATTAACACATCGCTTCCACACAAAGAGGAACAACTTGATACAATAACATAATTGTTATTTGATAAAGAATCGATATATTCAAACTTATATATGAATCAATGTTTGATATTTGTTATATAAACCTAACCCACACATACAACTCTATCAGTGTTGTATGTTAATATATATCTTATTTGGTATTCACACTTCCTACATAGCCTGAGATAATAAACTAGAGAACGTGACGTTTTCGTATTGTCTTAAGTTTTTGTCGTATAATAATGAGAAGCGAGTGACATAGTTGTAAAAAAAAATAATTAATGAACGTGTTTCTACCCAATATTGTTGTCTTTGATAAAAAAAGTTGCTTTAAAAAGCCGCTTTAGTAGTGGATTTTGGTATTTAGACGTAGAATGAACGAATATACACGAATAAAATCTGCCCAGTAAATGTGTGTTCGATTTACTTTATGAAGGTAGGGCGGTCGAGTTCTATTGCGTTTTTTTATGATCTTTCTGTACCAAAAAGATAAACATTTGTGGCTTATGTATTTTGTTTTGTTCATTAATTATATTTGAGACCTTGTGAGCCACGTAAAAAGCAATAACGATTATGTTTAGTGATTGATTTCTTCCTTTCTATCTCATTTTAAATATAAAACGCTGTTTCATAACAGAAAAAAATCATTTCAATACAGCGAATAGTTGTTTGTGTAGCTACGTATTATTTGAAAATTAAGTAATAAAAAACACACTAAGTTAGCTATAAGTAAATAAGTTAATTTTGTTTGACGTGCGCACCACAGACAATGGAACTGACGACTGGAATCGCAGCGCTAAATTGCCGGTGATTGGGCCGATAAAAAGATTGTCGCGACACGACAACCTTCTAATATTTGTTGGAACGTGTATCAAGAGTATCCGGTATGATTATTGCTCTGATGTAATACGAATGGGCGACCGCAGGGGCCCCCGGCTTCGGCAACTCCGTCATTTGTACACGCCCATTCTACACATATAACTGTATTGTGTAAACGTATGTACACACAATGTATGTTTGCGATTGTTTCCTTGGCATTCAGTAAACTAGAAGGGTTTACTACACATTATTTTGCAGTCCCTATATTTTTATTAAATAAGCTTTGGTATCTTGAAATTGCAATGAAGTTCCATTTTTTTTTGTATTCTGTACGTTAAAATTTATATCTCGTGCGTGGCTTACATTGGAATATGGCGATCGACCAAGTTACCATTTATTTAAATGGTAACTTGGTATAAATTTAGGTAAAATTTATTTAGTACCAAATCTGCATTGTTTTGTGGGCGCGAACGTCCGTGGTTAATGTCTTTCTAGCTAGAGCTATCAACTCTCCCAGTTTTTTCCTCAATTGAAACTGTAGCGGTACGCCTCCCCACTCCCCCCCGGCGTCGTCTCAATACAATTATATTAAAGTTTTAATACGATAATTATGTTCCGGGTACTTTTATCTTATCACTATATTGTTGTAGTTTTAGGAGACATATTGTTCAACAAGTTTGATGCTAATTAGTAATTAAAATCCAACAATTAAGTGATAACTAGAATAGTTTTCAAATATTACAACGGACTCGCACTTGTCCGGTTTATTTTATATAGCATAAGGGACAAGAGAGCAGTGGGTCGCCTAATATAAGTGATATTTATATTGTGAGTTACAATGAATATAGTAAATAACGTGAGAATCGAAAATTTATTAAGACTAAGAGATTTATTGATATTCAGAACGTTGGTCGCTTGTCTCGCATTGATAAAATTAGCGACTAATTATTTTCATAAATAACGTGACCATTTAGCTGAAGCTGAATTATTATTATTCTGTTGCATAAATAAGTATTAAATATAACAAATATGAAACACAGACAATAACAACAGGTCTTCGCGATTAGTTGATATCTCACAAAAACATTTTTGTGTGAGCAATAACGTACATTAAGTTTTACAAAAGAAATTTAATTGATAACCATTTCTGTTAATTTTTTTTATTATAAAATACCTTTTATTTTTATTATAATAAAACATTTTGAGTGCTTATTAAGAGGAGCCAGGCACATAAACGAGTTCTGGCGATAGAGAAAACCACGAGAATTTGGATAGGAATGTGATAGCGTGCTGATTTCATTAGTACATTAAGTGATATATTTGGGAGAAGAGAGGGACAGTCAATACTAGTGATATTTAGTATATAGGTTACGTCTGCTATACTTCATGATGTATAACAACAGGAAGAAATTTAGCACAATATTACAAATACACAAAATAGTACGAATGAAATACACAAATATTTGCCTGTGTTCGCAATCGAAATCATGAATCGAGCCCTCTTAGCCGCGTATTACGTTCGATAATATATTTTATCTCATGCATGAATTAAATTATAATAATGTAATCTATGTTACATCTAATAGACTTTAAGGAAGTTGCCAAAATACTTGCTTATCATGTGTCATAGTACAACTCTTTATCGGCTTAAATAACTAGTACTCGTTACAGTTTTACAGTCTACGTAATCTTAAAAATAAATATCGATCATTAATAACAAAAGATATACCGTAATAACATATATATTTTTTAATATTAATAATATATCCTACTGTCTTGTCGCAAATCATTGCCTCAGACCATCCCCCAGACCGCGACTGACTGACAAATAGCAACTGAAAATTGAAAATCGTTCGAAATCTACCTTTAGTAACATGCCCAGCGCATGCAGCCGCAGCATTTCGATATCGATAATTTTATTATGTTCAAACGAATGTCTAAAGACTTTGTTATCTATGGAACGATCTGGTCACGGATCCTCGCCGACAAATATGAATAATTCTCATTCATGTATGCGTTACATATAAGGCACAACTAGACCGGGTGGGCAACGGTTGCCAAAATAAAAAAAATGTCAAGGCAATTAAAGATCCTTTCACCACAAACACCGTTCTGGTTTTGACGTTCGTTTAGTTACTCTGGCAACGGACGGACTTGTTGATAGAATTGCGAATAGTACGTTTGAATCTTTATAAATAAAATTTGCTTATAAGATTTATTAATTCAGTAGGAATTAGTATAAAATAGGCTAGTTAAGAAAAGGTTGTGTTCCAGTTTTCACGATAGCCGACCGGTTGAGCCTGGCTTTTCCTATCTCGAGACCCTGTGTCAAATCCCAATCAGTCCGTACCATGAAAACTATATAATACCCTTAAGTCAGATGTGTCTATTCTTTTTGAATTAATTTAATTCGTAGGATGTATTTATAATAATGTTAGTTTGTTAATATTATGCAAATGTGTTACGAAAAGACTCAATCCATCACCAGTAACCAGGAGACTTACAAGGCACTGTATATACTATTACGCAGAAGAGATGAATACCGGTCGGCGATACATAGTGTATAGTAACGGCGAACCTGACGAGAAGGGATGCGAGTTATATCGCAACTTTTGACTATCTCAGCAACGGAATTGTCTTTGATCACATTGGTAAAAATAAGACTTACTACAACTATTTATTCCCGAAGAGGGCGTCACAAAACTTTAGCCAAAACCTTTTCCCACTTTCACATTTTCGCTCCTATGTGGGGTTGGCACAGTATGACCGCAGTCCATACTGTACCGACCCCATATAGGAGTGAAAATGGCAGATGATGAACTCAGAGAGGTAGATGAAGATAAAGGACTCTCCTCATATTTTATCGTTGTGTTAAACCTGCACTTTGCCAGACCCGAGAAAATTGTTTATTTGTTATCCAATACCATTAATTGAACCCAGGCGCGGCGAAAATAATAGGTACACAGACTGCTAGACTATAGTTTTGTTTTAGAAGTGAGTAGATAATATAATCTATAATAGGGCTTCCTAGGGATCTTCGACTAAGTCCTTATTGTTTTATTATAAATGGCTTCAAAATTGCATCGCACTTCTCGACATCAAAGCTTTGTGCGTGCGCTTGTTTGTGCGTGTGTGCGTGTGTGTGTGTGAAAATGTGTGCCGCATCCTGTTGCGCGGTGACGTCACATCGCACGAGCTGACACTCGCGCACCATTGGCCGCTGTTATCTGTTCCGAACGCGCGATAGAATTTCTCCAACGACCAAACGGAACTAATCGCATCCGATCTATCGCTGTTGAGATTTAGCTATCCATATTGCCTATTTACGTTTATGGTATCTGATCCCGCGAGCGATTATTTCTAATTCGATAACAGTTCGTTTTTCTTTAATCGATTTATGCGTATATAACGTGTATGTGTAAATAAAGTAAATATAAATTAGGACTATTGGAGGTAACATTTTGCGGATGAATATTATTTTATATCATTGTCGATGAATAAACTACATTTATCAATATATTATGTTGTATGGAAAAATAAAACCGATAGAATTTTGTCATCATATAATTGTATTTCTTATTATATACAATTTACTTTAAAACAATATTAATTTTTTATATATTATATAATCTTTATGACCATCAGAATTGTTATTTTGGTCAAGGAAGCTTGCTATAATTTATAGCCTTTCTAATAGAATGTCTGTATCTGTCTTACCATTGTCAACATAATCGGTAGAAAATAAAAAAAAAATAACTATCGTGATGGAATAATAGATTAAGTAGTAAGATTAATAATTTTATGTTAGTATACGTATTTGAAACCGGTTTTAACTGCGCGTTAAATACCGAAACGTCGATATTTCGCTAGTTCCGGTAGTCGAATACAATCGAATCGCCTCTAGTAATTACACTAATAGTATTATTTATTGGTACGAGGTGATTCATTGAACGCCGAGATATACAGGTACAGTAATTGAGGCTTATTGTTAAATTAACCGCCATGTATAAACATTTTCATTATTTGTCTGGTGGTATTTTATATATATTATTATTTAATTTATTTTAATTACCCAAAGAACATACTACTAATTTTAAATGTTAGGCAACCTAACTTATTGGTGTTGCTGGCAACGTAATAAAAATTCATATCAACCAACAATAATTTCTCACTAGAGCATATTTCTACTTGAGTTTAAGATTTAGGAAAGGTCTCCTAACGATTTCTTACAGTTGTGCTAGACAATCACTTTTACCTTTTCTTAATTTTTAAAGAATTGTGATTTGTTATACGTATTAAGTAAATAGGGGTAATATTAATAGTACTCGTTTATTATATAAAAACGGCTCCATATTTAAACTCCATGCCGGTATGGGGTCTTCTATTTCAGTGCGTAATAGGCCAAGTCTATGCTTGTTAATATAGAATAAATGCAATAAGTTAAATCGTTACTTTAATAATACAACTGACGTAGATTATGCGAACTTTTGACAGATTAATAGTCAATCGGTCAACCGGTATTGACATAACCGTTATAAATAACGAGGTGGTTTTATGTGGCGAACACCGACCGCATTGAGATTGGTGACCTGTTCAGGACATAATTTAAAATTTAAAAGATAGCGGAACTCACGCAGTATGCCCTACACTAGCGAACAGCTGATGCAATAATATTTAGCCTTCTAGATCTCTAGGGTTGCCAGTAGTTAAACAATGGGAAATTGTTTGAATTAAAAAAAGTGTAATGTCTAGTGAGATGAGTTAACCCTAATCTATTGTCGTTCATGTGAATTAATAATTAAATCAAATATCGAAAGATCTTAAATATTTTTAAAATACTTTGACTTGTCGCTAGATAATATCTCAATCCGCTGAAACCCTTGCTCATAAGCTAACATACACCATATTTTAAAATGACTCATCTAATGTCTTAACTAATAAAGTATAGAATATATATAAAAAAATCTATTTTAAACAAGCGTATGGTTCGAAATATATTGAAATAGGCAGGCAACCCTGGCGTGCAGATATCTATCGCCGGCAGCACTGCGAGCAATTCGTGCGACCTCCAAACTTAAAGTGGGACGTGTGGTGCCAATATGATTTATTGTTTAACATGACAGCACGCTGCTCAAACATCGGCAAGTACACTCGTTTGCATTTAGTACTCGACTTTAATGAACACAAAATTAACTTAATTTTATCTTTTTAAATTGTCAAAACGTATCTAAGTAAAGCAAAGCAAGCAGACACAATGCGTATGCAAGGCAAAAAACTGTAGAAAAATCCTTAACAACTCTCTAATTAATGAATGAACTGTTCGGTGAACTCGGCTTATATCGTAACGAAAGATCGCAAATGCGGTGGTAACAGATTTTTAACCGACTTCAAAAGAAGGAGGTTATCAATTCGGTGGGTTTTAAAATATAAATTCAGCACCGTCATAAGTCTTCTGTTTGTCTCTTTTAAGTATTTAAAAGTTCCAAGCGAAATAAATTTTATTTGTTGGGTTATCTTAACAATCTTTCCCACTCCATTGGAGTATTGTTTTATCAACTTCCTAGATGAAACGTACCTAAAGGTTAGAAAATGTTGCAGCATTTATGAGCGTTCATAAGATATATAAACAACTTTCAACTACCGACATTGTAGATTTGCATACAAATCTCAAACACCTCTATTCAAGGTCCGTGAAGTGTCCTTTCATCTCGTCATGTACCGTTCCATTGACGCATTGCTATGCTCAGTACATTTCACGAGTACTCTATTGGCTATTTACATTAGTATAACAAAAACGAAATTGATGGAGGATGGTGAGGCTACATTTGTAATCAAGATGAATGATGAAGAAGAAGAGAGCTACCTAGCTTAATTGTTCACAACTTAGAAGTAGTCGTTTTGAAAAATTCTTAATTTATAACTAATCTAATCTTAAAAAGTTCAAAACTATATGTATTTGCACTTTACTATTTAAAATGCATTTTTACTTAACACTACAAGGGAACTAGTGTCTCATTAAACACAAAACAAGACGGCCTTCGGAAAAAAACATAACCACACCATAAAACCTTTAGGCCGTGCATATAAACAACTAAAATCTTTGACTTCTGCCTATCTCACTCAGTCACGGATACATATTCCCTCTTATTTGTGTTGCGACATATTTATTTTAATTGAAACGCATGGAAAAAATAAAAGTTAATAGATTTCAAACTGACAATGTTTACTTGAATAATGCTCCAGTTTGAATGACGTAGTCGTGCTGCTGCGTAATACGACTGCAGAGCAGGAAAAAAACGTAAACAACAAATGTACGGCGAACGTAAGCGCGTGGCCTAAGCGGGGGAATCCAAATGGCCTTTTTTTTCTAACACCAGTTCCTCGCGAGAAACAATTTTGTTTTGAAGTCGGCCCGTCGAGTTCTTTCTGAAGACAAAACGATTCGAATTTGTTATGATCCTTATTTAATTATTACACTTCGCATACGTAATGTTTTTCCCAGAAGAGACTTTGCGATGAATTGTGCGCACAATTCATTGAGGAAAATATACGGTTATGTAAATTTATTCTTAAAAATTATCGATTTAAGATGACCATATCATACTTTTAAATGTTTTGTAGTCGTATTCAATTTATCATGCATTCTACATTCTTATCGCATTATGTTATATTGTGTACATAGATACATACGTAAAGAGTGGTTTTAATGAAAATTTGTATGAGGTGTGTCCCAAACACAAGCGTAACGGGCGAGTGCTGCTTTTAAAGGATAAAAAACATTGGCGAATTGAGTATATAATTTACTATTTTTTATTCCAACGAAGCATAAGCTTGTACTAATGGATGGTTCAAGTCAACTATTGACGCTTCAAAATTACAAAACATTTAAATATAATGAGATACAATTTCGAGATAAATTCAGCGGCAATGATTTCTTACGTCCCGCGTGCGCGGCTCGTGTTTTTAGAAAGCCGCATCCGGCTCGAGGGACGCGCGCTTCCGCATCTGCAGTGCTAATGTTAAAACATCAATCCTTCCATCCATGTTTTATACTAGTCAGTCGAAATTCGACCGAATATCATCGAATTACTTTTGTGGAGTAGTAAAAATCTATGAAATTTGTATTTTATTCTGATTATTGTATTCTCCGCCCCTCACTTTAAATTTGCTAAATCTTTCCACTTTCGTGTTTGTAATATTCTTACAAATGTTTTTAAAATATATATTTTATTATATTTATTAAGAATATACATATAGAAGTAATAGCGATGTATGATTTTCTCTTTTGAATCGATATTCAATATGAAATGCTGGCAAACAAAAAAATCGTTAAATTCTCAATCGCCTCAAACAATCATTTCCCGCTTTTGGAGAATGAACTCTTTTTTACCTTAAGTTTAAAAAATTTCTCAACGTAAGTTTTAGAAATTTCTCAACGTTCACAAAGACCCACATATTGAGATAGGTCGTTGTGGGCTTGGCGCAAGCGAAAATGATGACGTTATGTCACGTTTTCCACACCAACCACAATGATCAGTCGTCAACTGGAACGGCTAAGAAACATTTTGTGTTTGCGTTCAGTGAAACGCAGCCCTTGGGAAATGGCACTGATTTTTTAAAATCTCTACAAGGAAACGAAGTGTTAAGTAGCCATTACAGGAAAAAATGTTATTGCAAGATCTGGTAACAGACTACTTTAATATAATTGAAAATTTAATTTTCACTATCGTCCTATGTCCATGACAATCAGCTGACATAAAAATTTGACGTTTTTATCTAAGATAAGCCCGTTATCCGCTCAAAATCGGTGGTGTAAGAGTTACTCTCGTAGAACTTCGTTATTCTCTGGATATATTCTCCGATTGGTGTAATGAAATCATGGTTATCTGAGAATAAATGATAGCTTTATCCTTAGAATAAAACTTATCTTACTTTGGTTAAATTGGACCTAAGCGACATCAGTTCGTTTGGGTTAGGTTAATGAATAATTGTGAGTTTGGCGTAGTTACAAAAATGGCTTTAAGCTTTATTTATCATTTCGGTTAAAATATTATAAATCGAAGAGTTGTATATGTAATGAGTAAAATCTAAAACTACTGTTTAAATTTTAAAAAGAAAGAAAATTCAGGAAGGAACGTATGTGATATATTTTAAATTGTTTTATTTCGAAACTTCGCGGATGACGACGAGCGCGAATGTTAATTTAGGAATTGTATTGTTTCGGAAAATGTCTCTATGATGAGTTTTTAATGCATAAGTCATTATGAACGTAAATCACCTCATATGATTGATACACTTTAAAATATAAACAGGATGTTAGAAGTGCAATGTATCAATTGTGGAGTGAATATACTACAGGTTGAATTTTTCAAGTGGGCGTGCCAAGTTCGAAATTACGAGGAATAGTGAAAAGTACTCAAAGGACTCTCGTCTCGGGTGCGATTTTGATGAAAATTAAAACTGTACCATTCATTTTTGAAAAATCAATGTTCCTAGCCGGGATCGTACTCGTTGAAAATAAAAAAAATGTAATATTACTTCATTCAATAGTGTCGCTAATAAGGAACACATTCTGCAAATTTGGCTCAAGCTAGGAAATGGACGCGACGATTGTTAATCGTAAAACGGACATGGTCATTAGTATAAGTTACCATTGGCTAATTTGTCATTTTTATCAATTTACTCAATATTATTTGTAGATACATTTTCTGCTACACAATGTACATATTTGTTTTCCTTGTTCAAACACGATAACTTTATTTTAGTTTTGAAGCTAAATAATAGCGCAAAAATTTTCGTCTGTCGGTATATCTTCATGTGTTCGTAAAAGAATTATACAACTTTTACACATGTCAAGGCGCTTTATTAGCGCATTATTTTGTTTAATTTAAAAGTAAATTACCATATCTTAATAATAATTGTTCAATGACAAACAAGTTTGATTTTAGGAAGATGATATTCAGTCGTATTTTTCTCTATTATGCAAATCGTACTGAATATCCTTAACCATGGCCTCTCATGTCAATTTGATTTGATTCATATTGCGTATTATTGATGTTATTTCTGTATTCTATCCATCCGCTAACATTTGGATTCACGCACCAACATATGTTGTCCTAGTCAACGAATAATTAGTCAATAACACCGTTCATTGTCCTAGGTAAGCGACGGAACGCGACGCGACGCGGCACAATACTATGTGACATTATGCGACCAATGTATAACGCGCGACTGATTACGGCCCCACGTTTTCGCGTCGCATCGCGTTAGTCGTTCACCTATCGGACAACGAGTAAGCTGTGAGAAAAGCGAACTGCGCTTCCTTGTATAACCTTCGCACTATAAAAGAGTTCAAATTATAACAATATAAACTACTATTTATGTAATTTATGTTGTTACATAAGCGATGCATTGGAAACTTCTTTGTATGTGACATGTGTCCGCATAGTATGGTGACCGAATTCGCCGCGCGCTCAACAGAGACGCGAGAGTGCGGGGCGACACATAATCCGTAATCAGAATTTCGATCTCGGATTCTCGGCCAAGTTGAGTGAACGCCGGTCTCGACACGGATGTTGCAATGACTAAGAATTAATTTTAGTTGCTCGAGTAAAACCGATAACTGGTTTTAGCGCTAGAAACTTGACGGAGCGATATAGGTCCATTGAATGTATCGCGGCGTGTGGGTGAGACTATTGCGGATTTGGTTTGTTGGAATGAATTACGAGCGGTACGTTAGCGATCGAGAGTTGTGAACACGGCAAAGGTCAATGATCATCGGTAGATCCGCCTCGACGCCCTCGTGACCCTGTCCTACGCGAGCGAAGCGCCGGTTCATACACCATACAATTATATTCACTTATTGGTATTACTGCTTGCTTAATCCAGCGGTTCCTAAACTTTTTAAACTTTAAAAAAATACGGAATTTAAAAAATTATAAATTAAAAAAATTGCAATTTAAATCTATACTAATATAGAGTTCGTTTGAACATTTTAATTTGTTGAATAACGGATCGGAATTGAAAAATATTTTTGAATTTTACCTCACAACAATTACGGAAGGTTTTAAGCTATTTAGCATCACAAAACGATCATAGAAGTCTAGCAAAAAATGAAAAGAACGTTAAGTACTCGACTGTGTCAGTGTTCTCATTTGTTAGACATTTTCAAGGGAAGAATACTAAGAAACTAAAATAATGTCTTTATCGAGGCGAGTTTACATATATTAATCGTAACGCCTCTTTTATGTTAGTAAAACAATATAAAGCATTCATCCAGAGTACACAAAGGCAATCAATTTGCACTTAAATTGGTTTTTAACGATAATATACTTGCGAAGTCTACTAAAACATCTTCTGAGTCAATAGTGAATAGCGTTTATAAATTATAATTCAAGAAGGCTATATTCAAACTAGACTATTACACTCAAATGTCACGAGGATGCTATTTGGTTAACATGTCCAAAAACGATGCAACTAATCTCGTAAATTAAACTTTGACATTATCAAGTCAGATATTTCCTTCTCCGCGCCTAATATATCTCCAACAACCTGACATGCTATGGAATTAATAAGATGATTTATTGCCCGGATCTAATCATCGTCGATATGAGGAAATAATCAATCAATGTTAGGAATTGAGATTATATATTATAGGTAAAGGTTTATGGGACCACTTTTGAATTTGTCCTGCATAACGCCATCTACAGTGACTCGGGATGATACAATACTTTGAATGGGAGATGTTCACGGTTTAGCAGCTATTATCTATATAAATCCAAAGACAAAGTTCTTATTCACTTGAAATGCAGAAATAAACCTATACTTTAAAATCTTAATTATGCAGTATCATCATTATCGTAATCATAACTTCCCGGTTGAACCGACGCAGTCGTGCAGCAGCGAAGCAGTTACGCGACTCTACCACCTTAAATGTTGTTAGTTGAACACCATCCAGGGGATACGTGTAGGATTATCCAAAGGGATTTAAGGAATTTGATTGATGCCAGGAGCAGGAATGGAAAAATGTATCACATTTTTCCATTCCTGCTGCGTCTAGAAGATAACGGCACCTTTTGATAAATACGCGGAGGTCAATACTGTTTGCATGAATGACACGATTGAATGAATTCAACCTCTATTTTGGTCTATTCTAATGCAGGAAAGCAAGTCACCGTCAAAGCGTTTTAGTAACGGGATTCCTCTCGCTCGGTTTTACTGTTAGTGCAATAATATTGGTCATCCTTGTTGTAATTTCCACATTTGTAATACACCGAGCTTAACATTATCAAATTATAACTGTTATAATAACGTTAAGTGCGATATAGTTTCTCGCCTATTACGGCTTTGCCCAATCCCTTTGAATTTTAAATGGAATTAAAACTGTTGTTGGGAAAATGAATTCGTCTTAAAGTACTTACGCGAGTCAAATCAGGATAACAATTTTTGGTAAAGTTTTATATGCAATGCCTAAACTTTTATAGACAAAATTATAAAAAATATGCTACCATATTTCAAATAATAGATTGAAATTGACATTTAAATTCATTTGAATCAATAAATAATAAGATAGTATCTCTTGATTTACTAAAACCACACTCCATTACCGTCGGCCATTACAGCTTTTTTAGTTAATTCATACCTCTTTTATATTAATCATTTGTTTTATTTAAGTGATCTTTAAAAAAAAAACTTAAAACAATCTTGAAGTAAGAACCGTGGGACTCAAGGTTATATTTTACTGAGAGCTTGTACTGTTTAAATTAGTAATTCAATTACTTAATCCGGGTCTAATGACTTTAAGTTTGGATATCTACGTAGGCGAATACATCGCCACGAAACCTAGGTCTACGTTAGGGTTTGAAATAGATTACGTTAGGTGTATTTCGTATTCGATTTTAAAATGTCGAAATAATCTTAATGTGCTAATAACGTCGAATAATTATTTTATTTAAATAAAAACATTACGAACAAACAAACAAACTTGTCTCAATTTTTTTTCCTCAAATCATGGCTGTCTAACTCTCATTACGAAATTATGACGAATGAATTATGTTAAACGCGTACAGCTGTTTCTTGCTTTTGTTTTTGCTTAATCTCTATGTCTTTATAACTATTACTAGTTTGACAATGAATATACTTTTGAAATTATAATTATTAAGTCTAATTTATTTATTGTGGAGAGTGGGGTAATTGGACCAATGTAAGGAAAAGTAAAAAAATACCAGTTTAGATTACAAATATATATTTTTAAGCACTAATCAGAATTTTAGCTTTCAAATTTATAAAAAAGGTTTTTTAACACCTTGCTACGTAAAAAAAAACATTTTTAAAAACTTTACATTCGCTCCCATTACCCCACACGTCGGAATGAGAGCCAAAAAAATTCCATATGTGCAATGAGAGCCAGCACAAAATAAAACTTATTTAAGTAGTAATTAATTGAATAATTAACAATATGTAATGTGTAATAAAGTCTTTTTGGAAGTAAAAATCACATGCTATGAGGTATTTTAGGGATAGATATGTTTCCTAAATAAAATGAACATGTCAGGGTCATACAGAACGATGCATTCCGCCTACTTCGTTGATTTACCGATATTACATTTTTTAATAAAAAATGACACTGTAAAACTCAAACTTGCCGGTTTTTTGTACAATTATTAACAATTATTTTGCAGAAGTATGTGGAATCGTCGCTGGGATGGTCGGGCGAGCGCGGCGAGGATTCCAGCTACGACTCGGAGTGCGATGATGACGGAGGGCATCGGGCCGCCTCGCGGACTCCCTCCGATACCCTCGCAGCAGAGTTCGCGGAATATGTCACACTAGCGCCAACACCGCAGCCTAACCAGGTAAAACATAAAGAAAACTTTTTTTTTCTTCACTGCACTTCTAGTTCGGTGACTGGCGAATGGCCCGGCTCGACCGGTGAAATACCACAACCTCACGAAAGACAGGCTTGAAGTAGAAGTATGCTGCTGAGTTTCGTCTGATGAGTGAGGTGTCTGAGGCCCAATTTGGGTCCTGTTCCCTTTTGCATCGCATCGCATCGCATTGGGGATGAAGGGGAAAAGGACATATTCTTTTTCCTGTCTGTCACCTCCTCTGTCCATTAAAGATGCTTCTTTCCTTCCGTGACTCATTTGATGCGGATGCCTATGGGTAGAGGTCATTTAACATCAGGCGACCCGCTTGCTCAGTTGCCACAATCTTCCATAAAATGGTTTAATTATCGAATCAGACATTCTAGTGGATAATGTTTAAGATTTTGCTTAGTAGTATATACTTACATACTAACACATTCTGTAATAATTTACGAACATTATTTTTAATCATTACAACTACGGTTAAGGCTCGTGCCAGGAGATGGATTTGATGTTTTGCACTCCGTACCTTTAACCCTAAGGCCTATTATCCATTCAATAACTTCTAACTTGACTGCTGTATCTCTGAACTATGATAGTTAGACAGTTGAAATTTTCACAGATGATATTTTTCTGTTGCCGCTATAACAAATACTAAAAAACAGATTAAATAAATATTTAAGAGGGCTCCCATACAACAAACGTGAGTTTTTACAAATGGTACGGAACCCTTCCAGCGCGAGTGCGACTCGCACTTGGCCGATTTTTTTTAACGTGATGTATTGCTTTGTTAAATATTTAAATGATGTAACAAGTAAGCGACTAATAAATGCTGATTAATACGTCAATCTGAATGTGAGAAACCATGTGCTCCTTACACATAAGTTCGCCGCTATAGCATACGTATCTCAAAAAATGCAAATCTAACTGCCAAAACATCCATACTGAATACTACTGAGGACACGAGCGCTTGGAACATTTTTTTTTAATTTTCCGTATCACGGACACGCAAATTATATGGTTCCGTGCCTGTTTTTGGTTTTAACCGGTTTTCTAACGAATTGATTAAAGTTAGCTACGTACAGTAGTACAGTCGCGTAAAAATAAAATTAATCATAAAAATATAATTATTTTATTAGCGACTGTACATACTCTGGTGTCTTTTGTATGTATACGTTCGGAAATAATAACTTCAGCCTGGTCTAATTAGTTTGAAAAGTAATAGACGGAATACATTACCCGGAAGTTGTCTGTATTCTTTAAAAAAGCTAAGCGTAATTTGTTAGAACTATGCGTCGTTATAAAATAAGTATTGTCCTTGAATCTTTGTTTTGTGTTTACAATGATCTCCCATTCAAAGTTTAAAGACAAACTTAAAATTTTAAAACAAACTTTAAAGAATAGTAGAAATCGTAATGGGTTAGTACTTTTAGCAGTTACAACGTAACACACTACTAACATCATTCAGATAGCAACTCTATGCATAGACTAGTATCAGTGTTGCCATAATTCAGCGCTAAACTGATTACGTGAACTGTATTCAGGCTGCATCGCTAATTGATGCGTCCTCGATTCACGAGATGTTTGCCGTTTGAAACTGGCCAGAGAATAAATGTACCTGTTGAATAATTCACTCTTGTACAGATCTTAATCCCAGGGAATTTCTATAGACTAATATCAATCGTGACTCTTCCACAACGCTATGTCAATCAATCAACATATTTTATTTACACAAAAAGTTATAATAAACATAGAAGAAAAACAATTTCACCTGTGAAGGGTAAGCAGATTACGCAGATTCAATTCGCACAACATATGGTTATAACTCACGTAAAAACTTAAAATATTATATTGAGAGTAGTGCATTTTAAGTGAAACGTTAAGTAAACGGAGAAAGTCTGGGCGATGTGCCCCCGGGCTTATCAAATGCGATTAGCGACAGCCGGGCGCTGAGTGCGACCGTTTTAAAACGGAACTTTCAATTAGGATACAGAGTATGAATTTTGTTTGTCTCTATGTTCAATTATCAGTGTTACAAACTTATTATCAGTTTAGCGAAATACTTTACTGTCTTTACTGCATGTGTGTCTTGTAAATAAATAAAAACTATTAAAACTTCTTATTAATTCATAACAAGTAGATATTTCACTAATTTGAGCAATATGTGTTGAGCAAAGATGTGAGCTATAAAGT
>JWHW01027157.1:1247347-1285448 GCA_000931545.1 Papilio glaucus
GAGCCCCACAGACCCCCCCTGATGCCCTGAACAGTGGACATGCATAAGGCGCATTTTCCAAACGTAAAAAAAATCAATAAAGGTGTAAAGCAGGGATGTGTAGCATCCCCGTGGCTGTTCAATCTCTTTATGGATGATTGTTTGAAAGTTTAGAAAGATGAAGAGTGTGGAGTAAGAATGGGTGAGCTAGTTGTAAAATGTCTCTTGTACACCGATGACAAGGTCATGTTTCCGTCATCGGCGGAGGACTTACAACTTTTGCTGAATGTAGTGAATGATTCAAGGTAAAGGCATGAAGATGAATGTAGATAAGACGAAAGTAATGGTGTTTGAAACAGAACAAAGTAAGACAATAATTGAAATAAATTTTAACGGTAAAGAAGCGGAACAGGTGGAAGAGGTATGTTTAGTAGAGATGGTAAGCATTTTGAACGACGAGTGAATGCCGGTAACAAAATGAATGGGTCTATAGGTACAGTAGTGAGGAGTCAGAATGTGTCTATGAAGGCTCGTGTGGCAATACACAATGCTGTACTAGTCCCCACTTTATTGTATGGAAGTGAGAGCTGGGTTTGGCAGGAAAAGCATGCTAGTAGAGTTAATGCCGTTGATAAGATTAGTGGCTTACTATAAAACGGCGATATAAGGAGCACCCATAACAAACGATCATGTATGCGTGTAGATGTATGAATGTATGGCTCGCTCGAGGGGCGGGCTGCCCAGTAGAGGGAGGGTCAATTTTAACTCGGATTAAATCGAGTTTTGTTTTTTTCCGAGTTGGCACATCACTAAGTACAACGCTGTCAAGCTAACAAGTCAAATTGACACAAGGCAAGGGATCAAAGAGCAAAGAATGTGGCCATATAGGCGTCACACCCGTTAGCGTTATGCCCGGTTACGTTGTTAAGTGTCCGTAGGTGCTATGCTGCACTACGTCTTTACTTACTAAAAGTTTGGCTGGCTCATTTAACGTTCCTGGAACGTAATGTAGGAATCCACAATTAATGCCAGAGTCACGAAACGGCCAATTCGTTCTTTTTAGCACAAATTGGATCTCAGCTCAGCTTGGCTGTACTAACGATCTTATAACTTTTTAACAATAAAAATTATGATGTTGTGAGTCTTGGCTTGGATACATACCAATTTGACATGAAACATTTCTTGTAGGATTTATTTTATAGACAACAACAAAAACGATTTGTCTGACACAAATCGTTTTTGTTAAGTATTGCTAGGACAAAAAAAGTTTATAAGAAAGAAAAAGAAAACAATGCCGTTGCTAGGCAACTGCGAGTTTGATTGAATTTTGAAATTACGATCTTATGTTTTGGTCTACTTTCTATCCTTATAGTTTTACTGGTTTTAATAAGAAAAAATGGCTAACAACTCCTTGGCCAGTAATGGACCTACCAGTGAAGATATACTTAATGAAGAATTTTTGCTAATTGAAAAATCCTGTGAGTCTAAAGATAGTGACGAAGAAATAAGAAGTATACTTAACGAATTAAAAAGACTGTCTACTGTTAAGAGTAAAGATAATGAAATCGGAGACGATGTTGAGGATGTGGAGATGATTTTAAAAAGGGCGGAAGACATTGCACATGAGACTAACAATTTGTTAAATAGTAGTCCAGTTATAGGTATACCCAATAGTGTTCCGTCTAGTGCAGAGGATAAAGTACCCCAAATAAAAGTGACAAAGCCGCTTACTAACGATAGGAACATCGAAATTGATCAGAAAAACGCCGGACATCAGAAGGTAGGATATAAAATGACTTTTTTTATTAGATTTACGATTGCAACATATACATACAAACTATATATGTATAAAAGTAAGAACCGACCGCCTGATATATCACAGCCGAAACTACTGGGCCTAGAGATTTGAATTTTTGCACAGAGATTTCTGTTATTAAATAGGCTAGCACTAAGAAAGGATTTTTATAAAGTTGTCTCCTAAAGGTCTAAAGTTTGTATGGATAATTCAATGTAAGTTGGCCTCAGATTTAATATGATCAATGATATTAAATACGGCTTGGCCTGGGCTGGACAAATGTGGGTTATTGAGCTGCAGGTTAAACCACAGAGATCAGCTGGTTTTTAAAAACTAATTGTATTGGCAATGCATGATACCTTTATTTATGGAACTCTAGCTCCATATACATTTACCTTTTTGGGGTGTTTCAACATCTTTTAGCTTTTAAGTTCAAACTTGGGGTACCTACAGCACTTAGCACTATTCCATCTAATGTGAAAGTACAATGACAATGTGATCTTAGGTCAGTGTGGCATAGTCTGTTAGTACCTAGTAACTTTTGTTTAAATCTGAGGATAAGGAGCTACACATTATAAGCAATGCAAAAATATCTTTTGAATGTACAATGTTATGGAAGGATATTTACATTTACATTCTGCTAACATCCTTCTTATTTCATAGATAAGAAAAAAAGGTGGTATGTGTAAGAGATCTCTAGCAAAAATATAGGATTTTGGTTAGAAGTCATTACTATGTATTGTGACACTATTTTTAGTTTCTTTAATCGCAGAGCTACATGAATTTGTAAAATTATCATTGTCTATGATTTAAAAAAATACCTATAGTAATGATTATAAAAGGCGTAAGGTTGAAAAATTAATGAAGTCAATGAATTAAATTAGTTTAATTGTACATCATTCAAATATTACATTTGCATAAATACATTGAGTACTGATTGGTTTTAAAATTAATAAATAGATCTTATAAACTAATAAATCCTGCTTATATTCTAAGATAAATTATAGTTTAGCAACTTGGGCAGCTAGTACCCGCAGTCCATTCAGTGATTCTCTGGCAACTGGTTCAATGAAAGATGTGGGCAGGATAAAACCATAGCGACCGGTGTCACTCAGTTCTATTGTGAAAGAATATTTGATCCCTTGACCTTTGGCCCAATCATCAGAACCTCCGGAAGCTGGATATAGAAGTCCACTTGAAGAGCCCACTTGATATGATGAGCCACGGGTTTGCCTTATAGCCTGAAATAATTTTAGTTTTGATAATGTATCCCATGGGTAAAGTAGTCTTGCTTGTGGCCATTTTTAATATGCTAATAATGACAGCCACATCTTATTTGTTGGCTGCCTTAAGGCGAATTGCAAGCCCCATTATTACATTTTACCTTTTTAACAAACACAACATAAAGTATCAACTTAATGAAGTCTAGCTTCGCTCAATACCAATGTGTGCTGCAAGAGCAATTTCTAAAATATTTATAGTGGCCACAATTTAGTAATGTAAATGTGTAAGTTTATTTTATATGCGACATACCGATGCCATCCTAGTGCCAACGTCGTTCAAGTCCTTGTAGTCTGGAGGCACTGCGTTGTCATACCCCCAAGGGTACAGCAAGTACTGACCGTAGCTGTGATATGTTACATACGCCGTAAAATTCGCCGAACTGCTCTTGATGAAATCCTAAACCATGAAAATGAAATTATGTCAATAATTTATTTTTAAATTATGCTCTTATAAAAATGCTCAAAATTTCTTTAATATTCTCTTAAATATTCTGTATTTATTGTTTTTTGTGAGAGGTTGTCTAGGTGGGTAACAGATACACCGTTTCGCATATTTGTGCCGTAACCCCTACTTGCGTGCTAATTTATTGTGTTATTTTTTTAAAACTGTTGCAAACGACGCTTTGAGACATACACATTTTCCCCGTTGTAGTCTGATACCACGGTACTTGGTATTTCGAAACGAGGGTAGCATACAATAGTTATCATTTGGGGTATAAGCAGGTGAATGTTTTGATAGTATCCCTACACTTTTTGTATTATTCATAAATCATACGGTAATAACTTGTATAGTAGCTAGTACAGTCCATACTGCGAGAACACCGTGGAAGTAAAATGTGGACCCAACTAGGACAGTATCTGTGCCGTTTCATAAAACATTAGTAAAGACTGCAGACAGGCACCTTAGGTATAAGGAAAGATCTTTGTGTGTCTGAAATTCGCTCCAGAAATATAAGATAATGCATATGATACAAGAAGTGAGCGAGATAATTCCCAGAGCCATGACAGAGAAACAACATGCCTCCCGTCTCTCACGTCAATTATCTGCGCAATTACTGCGGACTGTCAATTTGATTGAGAAAACGTTTATGGTGATTATATTCAATCTGAAATCCCATCGCGTTAATATGATTTACCTTATGTATCATCAATTTGTTATACAAAGTCGAGCATTTTATGAATATGTCACTTGTACTTGCGTGTTTTCCCCTTAACAAATATAACTCAACCAGTATAGGCGTAATAATAGATAAGGACACTTAAGATACTAGTGTTATGTAAAACGCTACAACACTTAGCCGTAATGGGCAATGTAAATCCCTTCTTAAGTATCGTCTTGGTATTTGTCGATAACATTTATGAGTAGACAACGTAAGGTGATAGGGTTGCACTATCGATAAGTAGTGCTACTATAAGTGCCGTATGTTTACAGTAATGAAATTAGGTGTCGAATACTCCCATGAGCATTTGCCTTATCACGAAATCACATACTTCTAGTATTTGATGATGTTGCGTTTAGTGAGATGAGAATGTTACCTGTTTACCCTACCTTCCCTCTTCCTTTCTCCTACGCAAATTCTAGCAACGTATCTGATACTTTAAGATGTCTATAAGCTGTGGACATTTAACATCAATTGACCCACTTGCACGTTTACCACCCTCTGCCTCAAAAATAACCTTTATATTCAGTATATTTAACTTACCGATAGAGCTTTCGACTCCGGTTCAGAAAAAGCACTACTGCCACGGTAGATTTCGCTGCACGGGTTGCTGGATGAACCCTTACCTCCCCATCGATACCTGTTTGTACATTTAAAACAGAAGTTTAGACGAAATCTTACCCTGTTTGTTGTTTTTTTAATGCTATTATTCCTTTGTACATCCGTACATAAAAATCCTTTTCAAAATAATAAGTCATCACGTAAATATTTACTTCTCTATTTGTGTCGTAAAGCATGTTTCATTATGTATGTAATTTATTATATTAAAGTACAAGTATGACAAAAGTGATACGAACCCAAAATTCCTATTGAGATCGGTTCCTACACAAGTACGTCCCGTGGTCCTGCTTGGCTTCTTGTTTTTTCTCCATAGACGATCAGATTCATGCGTATGTTCATAACCGTCAGGATTCACAACTGGCAAGAAGTACCTAAATATACAAAGATATTTGATAAATTGATGCTTCTTGAATGGTGATGAATTAAATAAATTGATGATTGATTGATCAGTTGATGATAACAGTGTAACAATAACTGCTTATCGTTATTTTTTCGCTAGTGTTTGAGTTGTGCACCGTAATAGGCCAAGTGTGTGAGAATTGTATTCATTAATAATTTCTTTTAGAGTCAATAACGTAACTAAAAAAGGGTTCGGACCTTTTAAAACCCTCCACAGTCATATCAATGTAAAAATATGTCGATGAGGTATTTACCAATCGATGTTTTTGATATCATCAGTCTCTACGTCGAAGTTTTCAGCGAATTGGTTTATGAAATATGTGACAGTGGCCGGGCTGATCCATTCCCGGGCGTGGATACCGCCGTCAATGAATATGGCTTTATTAGTTGGTTTGCCGTCAGATATCCGTAACATCTAAAAGAATTGTATTAATTAGTTTGGTTATTTATATACTAGCCGTTGTCCGGCACTTAGCACACGCATTCGTTACTCATTTTTCACTTTGGCAAATTTTGTAAGACGATTCCGTGTAAAAACTACGAATATCTTCGTCGATCAAATAGTTGTTAGTGTCAAAACTTGTGACATTACCATGGCAAGTGGTAACCGATATTGTACATGAAGGTTTTATGTATTTTCCTATCTCTCGGGAACAATTTTATTTTGGGATAAAAGGTAAATGCCCCATGTCATTTTCTGTACCCCTGACAATGTGTGCAAATCATGATGATCGGTTGAGTCGTTGAGAAGTTTATAATATTAGTTAGGATTGCAAAATATTGTAAACAAACCTTCAAATCCCGTCCTTCATAAGATTTCCCAATAGAATTGACGCTGACAATTTTTGGATATGTTTTAGCCAGATAATCCATGAAACCATGAATGTCTTCCACTCGATGATACTGCTTCCATGTCATACGGTGACCTAAGTATAGAACCAAATTTGATTTAGTTAGTTTGATGCACAGAAACAAGTAATACCTTAATCCAATTTTTATGTAGTAAAACGACCATATTTTGACATTAGGAAATCGTAAACAATGTCACGGTGATACAGAATTGCAGTAGATATGTGTGCTAGTTAGTTATGAAGTAAGTAAAATAGACGCATGCGACAAATTTTCACTTTCCCACACACAGAAAGACACAAGTAATCAAAGAACTGAAATAATTCAACAATTGTTAGGCCACATGAAAATGATCTCGATATTTTGTGACAAACCCCAATTCGCATACGGCCAATACTCCATTGGTAGATCGATAGAATTGTAGCCCAAGTAGGCACCTACCAAACTCGGACGACGATAAGTTGCCCTGTAACGCCAAAAAGTGTAAGCTCTTGCTGCAACAAAATCATTCGATTCTAGCTCCTACCTACTCATATATGGTCTTATAATACATATCTAGGAAATATTCAAATATTTCACAAACCTCGTCGGTCTTGAAGTTCAATTTCGTTTGGATCAAGGGGAGGGTTCTCTTCGTTGATTCTCTGTTGTAGATCTTCGATGACTACCTCAATAGGTATTCTCTCCCTTTTAAAAACTCGCGTTACATTATTGACCGCATTTGACTTTACAAGTATGTCGATGGAGGATTGATTCCCACCCCACGTAGATATTACTGTTAAAGAAAAAATTGTCATATTTTGGCAGTATTCAAAAAGGAATTGATGTTTGTAAATAAAACTTACGGTTTCTTCTTCTTAATCGGTAAATAACTCCTCTGACATTGGTTTTCTCCGTGGACACCTTCCAAACTTGTGCACCAGTGTAGTCTACCCTAATTTCTGGCCCTGTACCTCTGAGAACTGGCAATGAAGCATCGATAACATCTTCTGGCCCGTCGACTTCTTCTAAAGGCTCAGCGGCTGGTAGCGATGGTTCCTTCTCCGTTAAAGTTAGTACTGTTGTTGTTTCTGCTTCATCATCAAATGGTTGTTTTACTGAATTATTTGCAGGCCATTCTGTAGAGGAAATATTTGAGCTGTAGTAGACTACTAGGTATAGATACCTACATATATGTATACGCTATTTGTTGTGTAACCTTGTGGCACGACTCTTTGTGTTTTAGTGCCATTAGCATAAGCATTGTTTTTTGCAATTTATATATGTGTTGTTTATAAAGCTTGTATTTTATAGGATTGCTAATAGATCTATTCAAAGCTAAATAATTTAATGGTTTTAGAACCTATTAGAACTATTAGATACAAACTATTAAAATATAGCGGAAGGTTTTTCTAAAAGCGAATTGCAACTGATTATATTAGACTATGGTTTACTACTATTATAATAGATATGATTAAAATAAATATATTTATTACGAAAACCACAACTACAGTTATATTTAAACAATATTTTTGTGTCAAAAGATAACGGAACATAAAACAGTATTTTGAAATTCATTGTGTTAACAAATAATTAACACACTAATAATTTTATAAATTAACGAAATATGTTTAAAATAATATTTTCAATTGATTTATTGCAAGCTCTTTCAAGAACAGTTTAATTTATTGCGGGGACATGTCACGCATATAATGTAGAAATGCTATTAGTATGCATCAGTCGTTCCTTGCGTGACACGTTTAATGACTTTCTCCGGTCCATGCTTGTTTTCCATCGGCGCTTGACCTGATCTCCGCTTGCCTAACGGTATACGATCGCTACCATACATGTTGTATACTAAGAAAATACAATATTTGCAAACGGTTATTACGAAAACTGCGTAATGCTTTGTTTTATGCAAATTTATATTAATCAGGCATTGGAAGACCACCGCTGGTCATAGGCTTTTCGGAAATAATGAAGATAGATAGAGGGGTGCTTTTTCTTTTTAAATGTCGCCAGCACTGTATTCAAATTCATAATACGATCAGCGGCCAGTACCAAACATTAGCCAATGGTAGAAGATCCGAACAGGGTCGACCGCTTACCATGGAAATCATATTTTATTAGATAAAGTATGTTTGTGAGAATGCACTGTAATTTAAAACTTATCTATCTAGTTTTAGGTATAAGGTTTGGTATAAAATACTTGCTTTATAATTTATTAGGTTCGTGTATCACATCACGTCCATTTGCTGTACGGAATTTAAAATGATATTCATTCCGGATGTCACTTTTTATGTTGTTTCGATTTAAGCATATGCATGGTATACACATTGAAATAGAAAGTAAAAAAAAAACAGTAGTAAAACACTAAAAAAATTTACTCTTTCGAGGCATTTGTTTTTTGAAAGAACACATACAAAATTGACATTTTTGTACGCGCGTACATAAGTACTTACACATACACACACGTTTTTTTGTATCATTCTTACAAAAGAGCTTAAGCCCTACAATATCTTCGAAATAAAATAATCGAAATAAAATCTTCGAAAAAAAAATAGTTGGTTTGAGATGAAAAAGGAACAGTCGACATTTAAACGTTACTCGATTGATAAAATAACTTGACGGAACGCTTTGGAACACTAATATGTTTCTGTTGAATTCTTATAAATAAATGTTTTATATCACGGTACAGTATTTTGTAGTATTTTCCTTAAAGTCTTAATGTATTTCGACAATATTATTATTAATAACTTAAACACGTTTTCGCCAGGAAAAGAAGCCATCGCAATTTTGGTAATTTGATTTCGCATAAAATAACATCAATTGTCACATTCTATGTGGCAAAAAGTTGTTATTCTCAAAACACAACATTACCGTGGCAAACGATATTGTAAATGAAAGTTTTACGTATTTTCCTACCTGCGTGTTTGAATACAACATTGTGTTGAAAGTTCGATAAGATCGGTAAATAATTTTAGGAGATTTGAGATTTTGAACAAACAAACATTACATTTTTATGTTATAGATTTATTGTCATTACTTCGTTACTTTCAAATAGCTAAAATTTCTTTTCAGTTAGTAGTAAAATGTTTATTTATAAGTTTACTGTGAGTATTTACAAAACAAAACTTTGTAACTTGTAATCACGTTTCATTGTTTCAATTGTTTTTTTTAATAAACGCTAAGCAGACGCAGAACTTTAATACATATCCTCATCAAGATTTGGTATTCAAAAATCCTATATTGGTTCGTGTTTGATTTTTTCACCTTGTACATTTCGTTAACCCAGTAACTCAAGCCTATGATGCCCTTGTGAATAAAGTTTGCGCCAATTTGCAATGACTTAGTACTTGTACGGTCTAAAAGAAATTAAGTCGTAGATTCGATTAGAAGTAGAATGCTAGGATAGTTAAAGTTACTGTATTTCTGTAACACCTTTATATGTATATATTATTAAAAAAATCTAGTGCATAAAACATTTTACGGTATGAATGGAATTATGCATAAACAATTTATGTGAGAGCAAGGAAAGCGTACCTTTTCCGGGTTGTAGTTCGTTTATGAGCGGCGTGCAGGTGACGGCTGTGGTTAGCAGCAGAAGCACAACCGTCCGCGAACACGTCTCCATGGCTACTGATGGACCTGCGGTCAACGCGACAAAGGCCGCAGTGATGCCGCGGTGCAGCCAGTGCTGAACTTATAAGCTCTATTCCAATCCAAAGATATCGCATCGTGTATAGCGAGATGACTCACAATTTTTGTACCATGTGGGTTGGTTAATATCGACTGTTTTAAATTGACATAACTATTTTAATGTACTAAATGTATGTAGCTTCAATATTCTGTATAAAATAGCTTTTTAATTGCGACAGAATGATTTAATTCGACTTAGGAGTTTCAGGACAAACAAATCTTTACTAATAGATATTACTACAGATGTTGCGACGATGCATACCAAAATATACTTCCGTATATTATTTATATTTCGTATCATTAATTGCATTTAATACTATGCTGTCAGTTTATAATATGCCGAGTAAGAACTAGGCTACTATAAACTGAACTATAACTAAAAGAGGAGTCGAGTCGTTCGTGTCGAAGAACTTCGCCAGTTTATATCTTATACCGTGGTAATATATACAAACTTTCTCTCTGAAAAAACTGAGATGACCAATATGTTTGGCAAAGTTCACAATCGGTCAATAATACTTAAACACCTAAATGTGAGGTGATTCAGTATATTGCCTTATGCCAGGAAGCAGATCTGAAAGTAAATATAATTTTTTTAGAACCTCTACAAAAACTATGCCTGGGCGTCGCGATTCTTAAAAAATAAACGAAAATATTTGATAATGTTGAACATTTTTATAATTTCTTAATTTTTTTTTCTTTTTTTAATCATTCAATCTGCACCTATTATTGTTGGATTACAGTTTTTTTGCGAGTATCGCTTTAAGACACGGCATAAGGAATTTATACCCTCATCTGTTATTTGATCAGGACCTAGATAATAAGTTAGATAAGATGTAAATTGACAAATCAAAAGTGATTTGCCGAGCTAAATCTGGGGCCAGCACTATTAAATCGTAAAAACCAAATTAGGTTGCACCCCTCGCGTAACTCTCTGTTGGCGATTCTAGGGGTTAAGTTTATGTTGACGTATAACATAATCTTAGACTCGAGTTCGATTTCATTACTTTCCACCAGATTTTTTAGTCAATGCTGAGCAAGATGCTCCCATTTCTCTATAAGTGCTTATTTCAGTCCACAAAAGTGCTTGGAGAGGAATTTTACTGGCGTACACGTGTTAGCGACATCTTCAAGGTAGTCAAACACTATCCGAGCTGTATGGGGATGAGCGTTATTTTGCGTTCTCGCCCATGTTTATCTACTAAAAATGTGCCAACGTATTCTCATTTTAGATTCCATTCACGTAGCTTTCCGCCGAAAGAGTTATTTTATATCACCACTAGGGGTGCGGCTTTCGAAACAATTTCCAGACCACATGTGTATGCTGGATAATAGAAACTAAATGTATTATGGTCGGATTTCGACCACTGGTTATTGTTATTTGCTAACAGATTTTTCTATTCAGTTCGTCCTGTGAACAAACATATTGACGCTTAGCTTATGTAAATATGTGGTGTAGGATAGGTAGGTACTACCTACGTTTATTGCAATTTAAAATATTGAAATTCAAATCTGAAATAATTTATCGTCTTAAACGTGATAAAAGCCTGTTACACGAGTTAAGAATGATGTTATCGTAAATTATTATAATTGTAAACTTTTTTAACTAATATTATAGCTTATAACGATGTTAAAACTAGTTCTATAATCGCTAATTTACGAGGTTGTTTCTTTTTAAAGTTAGTAACAGTGTAAAAAATAACTAGTACAAATTATATTTAATTGTAGAAAAAATTACTTAAATGACTCAAATTTATTCTATGTCATAATTTCTAACTTTCTTTTGATAAGCAAAAGGAATGTAAAACCAGTGTATCCCTAACAACACGTCATTGAGCTTTTTATGTTTGTTTCGGAACCAGAATGACAACCTTCTTCTTGAAGTAGTGGAGGCGCCATGACCGGTCATTGCCTCTGAGTTGCAGTTATTTCATAATACGATAAAAATAAGTGTTTATATACGAATATTTGAACTAACTCAATGGATTTAACTTTATTGCTATTTTACTTTGAAAAGTTATCTAGCAAAATCCAATATTATTGTTGCAAATATCAATTTTACTTTAATTTACACATCAAAAGTCAATGACCTCAGTAAATGAAATGCAAATAAGCTTTTTACCAACGAGCAGTGTTATGTTTATATTAAGTTTGTTTCTTTACGCATTATTGGGTAGTGGTATTGTACTCCTCAACTCATGGTCTCTTTGTTTATAAATAATTTTAGGTTAATGAAACGATAAAAGCGAATGTTAAGGAAAACTCTGAAAATCGTCGTAAAACAAAAACAAGACCTTTCTCCGCTGGGATCATCGATTCGAAGAAAAAGGAGGTTTGTAGAGTAAGGACGACGGCTAATTCCCCGAAACGTTCGTTATGTAGACATGAGAATTTAACAGAAGAATTAAAAGATACAAATGAACGAGTAAAGTCTCTCGAGTTATTAAATGTACAACTTACAGATGACAATAAACTATTGAGAAAGAAATTAGATCAAATTAATAGTGAGAAACATATAGCGGATTTAAAATTAAACGAATGTGAACATTATATTAACAAGCTGTCTAGAGAATATGAATATAAAAATTCGGAGTTAAAAACAATAAAAGAATGTGAGAGTAATATTAGGGCTGAACTTAATAAAGAAAGAAACCAAAGAAAGGTTTTAACCACCCAACACGAGAAAGATGTTATAGTTATCAATGATCTTCAAAGACAGGTTAAAGAAATGGAAATGATTTTAAAACGGAAACATCCTGATTCTGTATCTGCGTTGATCGGTAAGTAAAACTTATTTATATGCTAATAATTAGCACTTTGCATTTCTATTATTGTCATTTCAGTGGCATCAAAATCATCGACAGTTGAAGACAACAAAAAGAAATTGTTAGAAGAACGAATTGCACGACTGGAGCAGGAATTAAAAGATAAAGAAAATCACTTCCAAAGTATACTTCTCACGTTACAAGAAAAGTTTAGCAACATGAAGCATAAATACGAGAGCCATATTATTGATGTCGAAAGACAATTAATGGAAGACCGTAAAGTTAATACAGATCTGAAAAATAAAGTTAATAAAACTAATTTAAAGGATTCCTCGGTTCAGACTGGAGCTGTAAGTCGACATACAATCGGAACTCAGACTTTTTTAAAACCAGATAGAGCATCTTCTGCAATAAGTCGAATATCCCAAAGTTCCACTTTATTTTTGAACAAATTAAAAGAAGACAGTTATCTCGTGGCTACAATCAAAGGTTTGCAAACAGAGTTGACTGTGAAGCAACGCACAATCTCCAAAATTAATAGAGAAACAGAAGAATTGAGAAAGAATTTACGAAATTTGCAGAAAGAGAAAGAAGGTTAGTAAAAAACAACATTGTATTGTAGTCTTCAGAAACGTAAACTATAAAATGTATGACTTATTAATATTGATACAATTTTTAATATTAGCATGCATTCTAAAAGAAACAAATTACCGCTTTACAATTTTATTTAATTTTCAGTGTTACTAAATTTACACCCACAAAAGAGGACACCCTGCAAGCAAACGAAATCCGTTGAAAATATTCTATCTAAGGTCACTAATGAATTTGAAGCGGAACTTTCTGAAGCTAAAAAACAAAAAGAAGCACTAGCACAAGAAAAATCGAGCTTACTTGATTCGCTCAAACGAACTAATGAAGAGTTTATATTATTAAAAAAGAAGCGTATACAAGACGTAAGTATTGATTCAATAATATTGTATTAACGTGTAAAAAATTACATTATATAATAAACACCTCAAGGATTCTATTTCATTATAACTTGGTGTGCAATCCTCAATATTGAAGTAGCGAGATATTAAATGTAAAGCCTTAGAGCAAGACTCTACACGGTGTCCCAGGTTCGATTTGTAAGAGAGATAGAACATTTTGTGTTTTTTTTTAAAGTAACAAATACGTATTTATTTTTTGGTCTTGTCGGCCCTGGTGATAGACTGATCTCCAGTTGTGTTCAGTTCTGATCAGAAGTTGGTTAGAAATGTAAAGTAATTATATTTGTTATTTTATGTATTTATGCGTACAGCTTCACACTCTACAATTGGCACACGAAAAGGAACTAATGCAGATGAATATGCAGTTATACCCTTTGCAAGAAGAGATTAAGCTATTGAATCGGACGGTCGAAATTCTGCAGGAACGCATCCGTGCCGCGGATGAAAAGTTGAGATGTAACTCTGGTAAAAGAGAGATAGACGTTAGAGCCGGCGGTGACAATCCTACTTCTAACAGTAAACGTTGAATTTATTATAATATTGAAGTGCATTTATAGAGCAATAAGTAGAAGAACATGTTTTTTTTTCTTTTTACAAAAATGGTCTTTTGTTTTTACATAATTCTAATTTTATTTAATTTTCATCTTTATTGTTACATTTTCATATGATATCTGCATATTACTTTAATTTAGCATAAATCAGTGAACGAAAAATGAAAAGTTCTACTTATATTTACAGCGTTTAAATAATGTATACGTTTCAAAATGTAGTTTTAAAAATTATAGTAATAATTCGTACCCCAAGGAGGCTCAATGGGACCACTGATTGATTATGATGGCTAAAAAGTATATATAAAGTATACACCGTCAGTTTATAATAAATAAGATAATTTATATATTTATAAATTTGTTTTTCAATTCACAATTTGCAGTCAGGTTATAAATATGCCTTGTCAGATTATAAACTGGCGATCTTTACAATCTGACGATAAAAATAAAGTGTCCTTCGTTCATTAGACTGTGGTGTATCGATACAAGCAACGCACAAAGTTGTCTATTTAATATCGTAAGTGTCTGCTTAAAGTTATGCTTATAGGCCTATTGAGAGGTCTAGTCTAGTCAATATTTTCATGAACTTTTTACCTTATGGGATAAGTTATTGCTGCTGTGCCTTACACGTGTTAAATAAACATAAGTATTAAATAAAAATAGCGTTTTATTTATTAATAAACATAGGAATTGATATCCTATTATCCACATTATAGAATATAGATTCAGGTTATTGCAAATCATCAGTCTGTATCGGGTCCTTTGATGTACCTTCCCTAATGCTTCTTAATACATGCGCTCCTCCGCTTTCCGCATACAAGTTTTTCCTGCAATCTGCACAGTATTGGTCCATCTTAAAGCAGAGCTTCCTAAAATCCAAACTGTACGTGGGGTTATATATGCATAACAACGTGAACAGTTACGGAAAAATTAGGGCTGGACACACTACTTGCTCGCAGCGTACTCAACGGATGGGGGATGGAGCCGAATAGTCCTGGAGAGGCAGCCACGTACAGGTCGACGCAGCGTACATAGGACTTCCACAAGATGTATGTAAGAAGTAAACTAGTGTTGGTAGAAGAGAGATATACATATATAAGGAAGATGAGAGGATGAAGTGATGAGTTATCGTGGTTTAATACAATAAAATACCATTTTAAGAACACCAATAGTTTAGAAATAATTAATTAAGCATTATTAGCATTACTTAGCATCTGGTGACGTAGCTTCTTACATAAAAACTGTAAAAACTTTTCGTATTGGCCTTTTAATGTCACGAGCAAAGTTCGATAACCTTCGTTAAACGGTCCTAAAATTTCTTCCTTGATTTATTTAGATTCAACTTAAAATACGCGCAAATAAAATTAATGCGTCTTTGACGTTAAAGATAAATAATAATTTATTAATATTTATCTATAATAATGATTTCATAAGTTTTGTTTTAAATAGAATACTAATAGTAGGTAAATAATAGTCGTGGGATCGCGGGTTTGTTACTCTTTCAAGTAAAAATTACTTAATAAATGTTGCTGAAATTTTACATTAAACATAGAAATAACACAAGATATTGTGTTAATTGGCCTAAATATAATAAGTGTCAAGTAATTGCCATCTTTGAAAAAGTTGTTTTTCTTAAAGAGTTCTAAAAAGTCAATTGGATTCTGTTAAAATCCACATTTTATAGCATGAAATTATTTCTTATGCAAAAAATACGTATGTAGTATGTAGAGTAAACTATGCCTTTTACGCTAAGTAATTTGAACGAGTGATTTAAATGTTATAGAGGAAAAATTTCCATTCACAAGATATCTCTAGAAAATGGTAGTCGATAAGTGTAAGTTAATGCGGTATAGGTTTCTCGACTGCCCCAATTTCTCTGGGCTAGCTTCTAAAACAAGTTACGGTAAAAGCTTGTACGAGTCACATAGAAATTAAATTTATAAGAATATTATCATCTTAATGACGTTTAATGACTCACTAATGAGTATGTACTACGCACAAAAATACACTCTCGAGATGATAGGTTATAGTCTAACATATATGTAACGTTTAGTTGCAGTTCAGATTTATAGGTACCTATTTAATTAAGGTAATAAAGTTATTAAGGTCGTATCAGGGGCTGATTTACCTAAGGGCAAGAGGTCTCGACAACGAAAACGAAGGTATTTTTTTGTTACCAGATTATATTATAGACTGGGTACAAAATAAGGATATTTCTTTGTTTATAAGTTGTACACTGACAAATTACAGATCTTATTTATTTTTTTAGGTAGAGGCCCCCAAGTGCCCCGGGCCCACAAACTCGCGCTCCGCTCCGGCGCGCTGTACGGGGATATCCATTTATAGATGACAACGATAACGCTTTGTACACCCATATCAATTGGTACTTCTCTCGATAAAATAATCTATTCAACTTTAGATGTCTTCTGCTGGTTGGTAGAAGAAGTAGAAGACTTTTTCAATCAACGTTGGATGTAGGTAGCTAATAAGCTCTAGTGAAAGGTATATAATTGCCATTTCTGATTATATAAGCAGGCTAAAAGATCTTTGAGCTTACTTCTTGTTAAATGAGTTAATAACATTAAGAATGCGAAAAAAAAAGCGGTTATTAAATATAGAATGGTCTCGGTAACCTGACTTCTAACTCATATTATATATCTTTGCAACAGTCCGACGAATGCTATGTATACGTTGATTTTACATTTAAAAATGAAACAAGAATTATTCACAAACCTTCTGTTCCGCCTCAATCTAACAGTAAGTTTTTCCTTGATTTGAAAATGGTAGAGTTGTCCTAGCGTTTAAATGACACGGTTCATAATAAACAAACTACCATAATGTTGGATGTGTATTTTTTTATGTAATAAGGTGGCAAACGAACGTGCGGATCACCTCATGTGAAGTGAACGCTACCCATAGACATCCGCAGCACGCACATGTATTGAAGATGCGTTGCCTACCTTTAATGGACAGAGGAGGGCATAGACAGGAATAAGGATAATTCCTTTTCCCCGTCCAATCCTCTTCCCGTTCCCATTCTATCCTTATGAGGAAAGGGTGGGAAGGGGAAGAGGACTGAACTTAGGCCTAGGTGTATGACTGTATGAAGCGAAAGCAGTTTAACGGATTTTCCGCAAACCGGATATATAGTCGCAGCTGATACCTTTAGGTCATAGCCTTAATGCTTTCATCTATATAGTATGTAATATAACTACACAGACTAACACTACTACAGAACTAAAACAAATTAGATTGACACAAATTGTACCGTGTCGCCGGTAAAATCATTGGACCGTACAAAATTTAGCCCGTTACATTTTTTGTAGGATAGCGTTACTATTGTTCATAACGGCATAAAAATATAAATTTAAATGTTTATCAAAGATAAGCCTGACTGTTTGAACTAAATTACACGTGAACTAAGGTGAAATTTTATACAAAAACAATAACGTAGGTGCGTACTGTGAAAAGATTTTTGTAATTTCTACCCGTAAGTGAGCATTATTACATTTAAAAAATGAACGAAGTCGCAGGGAGCACGTAGTTTTCTAATAATGACTTCTATGAAGAAAAGAATATTGTAAGATTTTACTTATCATGTCAAACCAACCTATTTTCCAGAGGATTCACTTATCATTATCAGCAAACCCAGCATCTACCTTAGTTTTCTCTAGATAAGAGAAATTTACGGTGGGTAGAAAGTTGAACGCTACAACGGCAGAAACCGACTAGTCATCGTTCCTGTTACATATATATAATTTTCGCTAAGAAAAACGCAAAGAACTTTGTTTCACCCACAAACATCGTTTACAGCAGAGGAATTGCTGATGAGTTGCTGGTCTTTAAGGACTGTACGTCGTATTAATTTGGAAATATCGCAAGAGACCAGAAAGTAAACAGTAAGCAACCTAATAACTCCTGAGCGGATGCGGACAGCCGCATGCATCTCATTCAAAAATACGAATTGAAAAGCTGTTCTCATGTGCACTATGGGTAGCGGAGGCGGCTGCGGTCTGACCGCCGCAGTTGCTGGCAGTGTAGCGGCTACACAGCGGGTGGACGAGCGGCTACTACACGCACTGTGCGGTCGCAGCTGTTTGCATATCAGCTCTATGCGTAAGGGCTCTAACAGTTTTATTCCAGACGAACATTTTAACTAGCCTACACATCAGAAAGACAACAGTAAAAATAAGCCGGATTAAGCACCAAATGTGACCTGGGTCCATTTATCTGATTACTACTTGAAGATATTCAAGTTAAGGGTTGACATAATTCAATGATAATCATATTCAATGATAATCATAATTCAAAAAACGATCTTTGTGGCGTTCATTGGGGGAGGCCTACGTCCAGCAGTGGACAAATATCGGCTGAAACGACGACGACGACGATAATTCAATGAGAGAATGCAAGTTTTTCAGTATGGCCCGTCTTATATATTTATTTAATATATATTTTTATTTAATACTTAATGAAGTCCCTTTAGTGGCGGTCCTTGAAACTAGTTACTACATGGAGTCTTGTAATATAGTAACGGCCCGAGTCGAGACTCCCTAGGAAGCCCTCAAACTTAGTTACTGCTAAGAGGTAAGCGGCTCTCTTATCTTATCCAGCTTACTCAGCCAAAAAAAGTTTTTATGATATACAAGTACTTATTAGAAAAAATAATATTGTATAAGATATTACGAAAATGAATAATGTAGCTAGTGTATGGAAATAGTTGAGATTTGTCAAAAAAATAATCACATATTTTGCTTCAAAAATATCCATTACATTTTTTTTACAAATAACCAAACCTCTTTTGGCCTTACAAAATAGTACCATTAAGTCTATTTGAAAAAAAAAGGAATAACGGGGTCTACCACAAGCTGACGAATCTTATAGAAATAATAAATTTTTTGTGGTAGAGCCCGCAACAACGTCTGTTGCAAGAATCGGCCGGCTCGACCGGTGAAATACCACGACCTGACTGAAGATGACTGAAGAGAAGCGTGAAGATGTATGCTTCTGCGTTTCGTCTAATTGTGAGGTGTCGGATACCCGATTTCAGTCCTCTTGCCTTTCCTAAGGACAGGATGGGAAGGGGAAGAGGATTACACACGGAGAGGATGAGTAGAAGGATCCTATTTCCTATCTATCTCCTGTCTATTAAAGATAGGTTTGCTTGTTTGCAATAAAAAAACTTCAATCTGTTGTCAGGTATATGTTTATTAACATAGCTCTATATACACTTTTATAGTAATTTCAAAATAGAAACATTTTCAATAGTCAATAAACAAAAATAAAAGGAAAAAAATTGTGGCATGAAATATTACTAGACGTGATGTAACACGGTCAAACCCAGGCATCAGGTCGCCTATTAAGGCTTGTAAACAATGTGGCTATGCAGCAACTCAATATAACTTTATCTAGTATTAGTATTCCTTTAATATATATTTATCACAATTAAGTAATGCATTTAACATAAATAAATTATATGTCAACTCAGTGTCTTGTTTTGTTATTCGTTTAAGTATATAAAAACAATGTCAAAAACAATTCACTATAAAATCTGATCACATGGTCCACTGTTGTGCTTTAAACGCAAACTATAGATTTACCATTACGTCTGTCTCATAATCACATCAGACACCATCATTCACCGATCCATGAGTCAATGGATGACACATATAGGTCTGTATAATTTTGTCTTCTAATAAAAGTACATAGGATTTTTTATTTGATACACATCATTATGTCAGAAGCGTTCACAAGTGTAATGTGTGACCGGACACCAAAACAGTGTATCACCTCAACAATCATTAATTATATATCACTCACAACTTTTAATCCATTGATAAATTTTTCCATTCAACAAAGTTTCCGTAATTATGCTTAACAAGGTATAGTTTCACAATTTCCACTAGTTCATATTCAGTAGACGTGTTCGGTAGCTGAACACTGGGGTCCTGTGCTAGTCCGCGTCTCCATTGGTCACTGTTAACGGTTCTTCTTCTTCATTGTAGTCTAGAGATAACACAGACGCTCGTCTCCGTTTGCCGACCGGTGTGTCGCTACACTCACTGCCCGAGTAAGTCCGTTTGTCCGGAGGGGACGAGGGCCGATTGCCGTTCACTGTGGTGTGCGTCGCACGCAGCTCACGTTGCAGGAACAAAACTGTGCTCTGCATGCCTTCCACGTCTTCGTCTAACTCTTGTAGGAACTCGTCTAACTCTGAAATGGCAAGGGGTTTGCATTAAGTTATTTATATATCTTATTTTCTTGAATTAAAATCTAAAAATATTTTTCTTTCGGTTAATATTAATGTCTACAAATAAATACTACAACAGCATAGCTCTAAAACAACAGTTACAGAGCTATGCTGCAATGGTAGTTGTGAGCAGGCATTACTGAACAGGCTCGACTGGGGAAGTTCCAGGTTCTATCTACCTGCATTTCATTAGTGAGGTGTCAGATGCCAAAATCCTTTCCCATCCTCTTCTCTCCTTTTGCCTCATACCTCTGTCCCACATAACAGTTTGATTACTTGATTTAATTACAAATGAGTTGTATATCTGCAACTCATTTGACTACTACAGCTGATTGTGGTCACTTCACATCATGGGTCCACTTGCTAGGCTATTTCCAAGATAAAGAAAATAATTTAAAAAAAATTTATAACAATTTAAATGCAGTAAAACTACAAAAAACCAGACTTCAAATCGCAAAAATCCTGAATAACTCTAGAACCAATTATTGGATCATATTAGAATTTAAATGGAATCTATCTGTAAACAAAAACTATCAACTGCAAAAAACTTCGGTTCATAAACGTCGAAATTATGAGGTAACCAGGGTCGGATTTCGTAGAATAATTATACTATTTGTACCATAATTTCATATTTTGTAGGATGTAGTATAATAACTACGCAAAAGACACAAAAAACACTATACTACGCAAGAGTACCAAAATTTTGCGTTCTGGTCGACCAACTTTTATTTATCTTATAATATCAGAATTTCTGTACGTACAGCAACACCAAATCAGGGAAATAAAAACGGAGACCATAAAGATATTTTTCTTATTCCAAATGAAAGCCTATGTATTAATAAAATATTGTCAACAATGAATAAAACGAACATTTTACGTTAAAACTTTTTCGGAAAAATATTTATGGAAAAACATTATTTTAGACAATTTCTAAAAACACGTAACACCGACCTCTGCCCCACAATGGAAAAAGAGAAGCGTAGTGCGTAGTATAATTTAGAAAAAAGTAGTATTATTTTAGTTATCATGAACAATAGTTCTTTGCACGCCTGAATCCAACCCTGGAGGTAATATATAAAAGAAATATAATAACATAAAAGAAAATACAACCAAATTGAGAACCGCCAATCTTTTTGGAGTTTTTTTTTTTTTTAAGAAATGAATACAGTTTCTGTTTTAAATTTTTTGTACATATTTGATATTTTGTTGATTCCGAAAATTATATTATAGGTATCTATTAAGGATATAGGTAAGTGTATGAGAAAAAATAATTGCTAAGTGTAAGAGAGGTGCTTCTTCCATTTCTTTCTGTGACAGAGAATCTATACAGAGTTAATTAAACAAATTAACATTAATATACCTGATTGTGATTTCTTTACTTCCTCGCTAAAACTCTTCTGTAACGCTAGGTCACCTTCGAGCTTGGCTATTCTGCCGCTCGACGTCATCCTGCCAAGGTCTTCGTTCTCCTGATGCAGCAGTCTACATTTAGCCATCAGCTTCTTTCCTGTATTCGAGTCGGGGGTGAACTTCCACGCCGAGAGTTCGTTCTGTGTCTCCTCTAACCTCGCTTTTGTTGATGTGAGCTCTTGTTTTAACCTTAAAATTAGCACATTTACAGCTGGGTCTAGGAGTGTCGGTCGCCCTTGGAGACTTGCGTGTGATGATTTTAATTCATTTATTTGACTCTGAAAATGTAAACCATCCACTTACATGTCTATAAACAATTATAATTTAAATTGATTGGAGATTTAAAAAATGATTATTTAAAGAATATTTTGAATCAGAATATTTTATATATTTAGGGGACATTCATTTGAAATTAATTACTATAGGAAATTGGTGTTTTCCAGAATTGTGAAATACAAATTTTTGTGCAGGTACAAACATAGAACAACTAACAATGCATATAAAAATATATTTATAATATTTTTCAAGGTTACTTTCAAATTGGAATGATCATATTTTTTCCTCCAAGACATCTTTTACATCAATATTGCATTATTCAACTGTACTTTATAGAAAAAAATATGGTATGTAAGGAAAGATAATACTTTTAACTTACTACATAATCCTGAATTTCCTGTTCCTTTGCCGCCAGGCGCCTAACAAGTACCTTTTCTCTGTGTTGTGATTCTGCATATTGTTGTTTATTCCTATCTTCTATCTCTTTCGCTTTTTCCAAACTGCCTGCACAAATTAACATATATTAAGTTAATGACTGTTATGAAATATTAAAATTTAATAATATAAATTATTAATAAAGTTTTTAGATCCAGTTTAAATTTTTTTTAACTGACATTTTGTAGTCAATTACACAATAATTTTACACATATCTTGATAACAATAACATTAAGTGTGAATAATAATAATATTTTTTTTCCTGTTTGTTTCTTAATAATTGTACTTATGTACAATATAAGAATAACATATTGACCTTATGTAGCCATATTTTTTCTTCATATACCTAGCATGAACAAGATTATTTCTAGAACTTATGTAAAATTTCATTTAAATATATAACATAACCAAAATCGACAACACCTTAACTAAATACATTTTCTTAAATAATAAATATTTTTTACAGGCAACAATTAATAAATTGTGATGGTACTCTTTACAATAATTAACTTTTATATTAAATTCTCAACCACAGAATTAATGTATAGAATATGTACAGAAATCCTGTTTTTGAGGTAGTTATGTCTGTCTGTGTACATAATTTTAAAATAATGTTTTTATATTGAAAAAATATATAGTTTAGTTCAAATGAAAAATAAATTGTATTACGACAAAATAGTTGTAACATAATAAACAAATTTGTTGTTATGAATGTCAATTATTCTATCCATCATCAATCTTTAATTGCCCTACTGACAGGACTTTTTCGCGGGTACATTTGTATGTATGTCCATTCCATTGTGATCTACTGTAGTGGTGTGTTATTCAATTTGTATTCTTTCCCAAAGTGTCATAGAAGTAAAGTCAGTCAGAATATTGGTTTCAAAATTAATTTTTAACTACTTCTTTGAGACACTTATCTGAACAATTGTCATATAACATAAAAAACAATGCAAAAAGAGAAGATGATAGTGGTTATATTTTTAATCTTTACATTTTTACAATATGTGTGTCTATCAATAGCAGTAGAGAGTAGGTTTTAATTCATGAAAGATTTCGATTTATGTTTATGTTGTAGAAAAAGAACTTCTTTTATTTAAGTCTACAGATAGAAAAGTATAAATATTTCTGGTTTTTCTTTGAGAAGTGCCTTCAAAAGATTTTATTGATATATTTTAGAAGTTGTCATTATTAGAACCGTTTGATTTTATTTGATTATCTAAATTTAATGGGTGTGAAAACTATATAAATACTTTTCTTAATATATGATAAAAATTAATTGTAAATGTAATACACAATTTATTTTTATCCATCATTATTATATTAACTAGTTCAGATGGAACAGTCTGTATTTTATATGGCGGGTAACATTTAAAAATATAATTGTTTCTCAATTCAACAAAGTTTTAGAGACACACTGCCATACATAGGGCGCACTGCATTGATGTTCAGCTGAGAATTTGCTGTCTTATTAATAATGTTAACCAGTAGGGACCTAGAGAAAGTTGTTTATTTTTATGGATATTTTCACTCAAACAAGAAAATTATGAGTTTCGGCAATAGGCGAACCAGAATTACGGCCAAATATTGTTAAATGTACCTATATATTAATTAAAATATTTTCATACTGTACACCTTATTTTCATACATTTGAAAGCCTTTATCTTTTTTTTACCAAACATTAATAGAGTGAGAAAATAACTTGCAAATCCCTGATCTAGGTAATCAAAAGACATGCCGAATTCCAATTAGTTGTACGTAAATATAAATTTGGGTTCTACTTTAAAACATTAGCGCTTAAAAACTTCTCTTTCGAAAATCTCAATATTCTAAACTTTGAAAATTTTAGCCAAAATAAAATATCACAGTACTAATTATTTTGGTACAGATATTTGAAATGTACTAGCTGTTGCCCGTGGCTCCACACACTTTCTTTTCTTATTAACCTTGCTTAAAAATGTTCGTAACTTGATTTCACACATAATAATTTGTATTATTTTCTTATAGGTAAAATATGTCAAAAAGTTGTTATCAAAACATATAAGTGGCATATAAAATTACCAAGGCAACCTATTTTCAGCTCACGTTTTACATGGAGACACAAGGTAATCGCTTTTCCATTTAACTTTTCAAACATTTTCATTACAAACCTTGTCCTGTTACCAAACCAATATAAATTGTGATTAAAAATGTAACTTTAGAGTTTTGCATCAACCGTTTCATCTGATAAAAAAAAAGTATATCCTGTTTCACTAAAAGATGTGATTTTTGTAAATAAAAGGTTTTACATTAAAAGTCATAATTTCAAAAATATCGTTGAACAACAAATTTTCCTCAGATTAACCATATTACACAATTTCACTTCACTTGATCTCACAATTTTCACAAAATTTCAACATTTCCAATGAAATTATAAGAAGTGTAATGGCCGCCATGAATGGTGAATGATGTTTGTTTACAAAAGTAATATCTTGCTATAAAACAAGGTATGGTGGTTTAGAGAGGTAATGTTTTAAAGTAAACACCCCTAAACCATTAAACTTAGCATGACCAAAAAATAAGACACCATTGAGAGCAATTAAAAATATTTCAAAAATTTTACAATCATACTCGTACCAAAAGTTATTACAAGCTATTAAAAGCAATTTTATTAATAGCTTTAGGTAACTAGCTAACAATCTAATGTATATATATTGTATTATATTTAGTAGAAAAATCTAAATAATTGTGCACTAGAATTGGGAAAGGTATGCTTCGGTGGTTCGGACATGTTGAAAGGATGATTGAAGGGAGAGTAACAAAACAAATTTGAGATGCAAAAGTGAGTGGCAGCATTGGCAGAGGAAGCCCAAGGAGAACCTATATCAATCAGATTAGCGACATACTAAAGAAGGGTGATATAAGGAGTACCGATAACCGAAGAGCTTGTATGTGTAGATGTATCAATGTAGAAGAAGCAAGAGAGGTGTGCCAGGATCACACAAAAGGGAAATCGATAATCTCAGCCTTCCCCTTTGGGTTACGGGCGTGAGTGTTTTTATTTGTGGCTTTAACTTTTACAAACAATCTCAGTGCTTAGTTTTAAAGTACATTAAGTCAGATTAATTCCTTGTGATCAGTAGGCTTAACCTGTCATAATCCGGTTTAGTAAATTCTCAATCAGAATTTTTGACAAACAATCAAAGGTAAAATATATGTTGTTATGTTGTGTCATGTTACAAATCTGTTGTTTGTTACTCTCGTGGCTATTTTATATCTTAATATCAATTTATATTAATAACATAGGTTTGAACAGTCTTTATAAATATAAGATTTGACTAATAGGCTTAAGATAAATTCTAAATATATGGAATTGTATATTTTAGACCATCATACAAATGTATATTTTGTCTGTCATCTGACACTGTCCATGATTTAAAGTGTAAAATGCTAGAAATCTGTTTGAATTGTAACTTATGATTTATTAAATATTGTTACATTTAAAATATTTTTTTTTGCCTGAACCATATTTAATATCAAGTAGTTCATCTGTTTGAATTGTAACGTATGATTTATTAAATATTGTTACATTAAATTTTTTTTTTGCCTGAACCATATTTTATATCAAGTAGTTCATCTGTTTGAATTGTAACTTATGATTTATTAAATATTGTTACATTTAAAATATATATTTTTTTGCCTGAACCATATTTAATATCAAGTAGTTCATTAATTTCTATTATTTGTAAACATACAAATTATTTATAGATTGCAAATGCATAAACATCACTCATTACCATTTTTTAAACTATAATCTGTTTTTTTCTCTCAAATAATTATTAAGAAAAAAAGGCTCCTACAATTTCATATTTTTAATAAATGTTTTGATAATTATTTATAGTACATATAGGGACCAATAAAAATATTTTATTGATAGATAATACTTCCAAGATGGTTATATAATAACTATTTGTTTCTACTAGTTTAGGCACAGCAGGCAAGTCAATAGAGATGAATGCAAATAAAATTAATTATGTATTTTATTTTAAGTAATGATGAAAAAGTTTATGTTGGAACCCTATATCGCCATTAAATTATTACACTTGGTAGCCATATTTTAAGGCATAGCTTAAGTACATGATATAAGTGGTTTATTGCTCTGCTAGTAGATTTTTTATTATATATGTAAAAAAATATTTAACGACTAGTTGATCAATTTAGTACTCAATTTGTATTTTGTTCTAAAAGCTACACAAGGACCATTAATAAAATTTTAACCATTAATAAAGTTAATAAAATAATTAAATGGCATAAATTAACGGATTGTTTTTTTACGAAACATACATGTGCACCATATGCGTAACCCTCATGTCTCCCACATTATCAAGCATTAGTAAAAACTTAACAAGAAACAGTGATTTACAGTTAACATATTTTTATAATCATTATACTAAATCATTTTATGTATTTTAAGATAAGCATTATGACTGAAGTAATAATTATAATTCCACCTTTATGAAATGTGGGTACATTTCTCTTCATAAGCATTATTTATCTACAACATAGGTAATATATAATATACATTTTGTTAGTAGCAGTACTAATAAAACTAAAGCTTGTTAACATATATTCATTGATACATGCAATATGGCAATAGACATAATAAAGTTAATAGTAGTTTTTGATTGTTTTAAAATTTCACCAAAAATCTATCGATTACAAGTTCAATAATTTAGGAAATTTCTGAGGTTTCCCTACAATCCAATTAACGCACATTCAAAATTATGTTCCAAATAAGTAAAATGTTTAAAATTAAACAAATGTTAATTTTTACTTTGCAACATAATCACTCATAAGGCTAATGAACTAAATTATACATTTATGATACATTCTTAGAAAACACAAAATTACCTTACAATTATAAATAAAGAAAAACATATTTACTTTCTCACGCTGGTAACTAGGAGTGTTATGTTTTTTACTCCTGTCAGATGGTAAGATATCTCCGAAAGCACTGTTGTCACAGCTCCATGTTAATCTGGAGTATACACTTGAGCCCATGCCGCAAAGATATATTGCACTTCCACTGATCACTCCACTTGCACAGCTCTGACACAGCATTACACCTTCTTCTATCGTCAAACTATCACCTAAGTACACCCCGTATCACATATTTTTTGGTATAACTAATAATTCAACATCACAGTAACAATTCAAACATATTGTAACAGTATCACTAGATATTTTAGTTAAAGTATTGTCGATATAAGTAACTAAAAAAGTTTGCACAGATGAGGTCGCGTGTCGAACAGACGCCGACCACGACGCTACCAAGCCGATGAAACTTTGTCGTAAATACCTTCCAGCTGTTTGTTCAACGTTTCGAGATGGTCTATGTACAAGTCCTGGTTTCTCCACGCGGCGCGAAGTGAGTCAACGTTACCAGTCTCCAACTGATGTGAGGTCAACAGCACTCGCGCTGGACTCGTGACGCCATCGCTCGCCGTCTCAGTATGCCGATCTGTCTCCTCGGACATTGCACTCTTACAATTTAACGTTAAGATGTTTTTCAACTGTAATGAAATGAATGCCATTAATTCCGTTACAGATATGCAATTAGCATTTATCCGTTATCAGAAACCTGTAACAACGACGCAAATAAACCTGACACAACTAAAGAAGTATACTCACGAGTGTTACGTGTATATTAATATTTCAACTATATAGCAGTAAATAAAAATTTAACTAAATAAAACACTTTCAACTGGCACTATAACATGTATTTTATATAGAAATCAAGCAACTCCTACACGTTCGACGCCATTTCATCACGTAGCACTTGTTAGTGTTGCCATGAAGTCATACATGAATAATTCCCAATTACCTTTTTATATCAAATGTTTTCCCTAAAACTTGCCAACTGTATGCGCGAATTTCTATTCTCTATGGTAAACAGGGTTGGATTTCGTACTATAATTATAGTAATTATACTATAATTTCATGCTTCGTACTATAATACACTATTCATATTTAACGGATAGTACGAAAAATACTATAATTTCATTACTTTACATAAATGACCAATATGTTGTAATTTAATCACGTTGAATATTGTCGAACAATATAAAGTCGATATTACCACTTGTGTCGATGTTATTGTCAATTATTACCCCAGAATAATGGTCATCGATGAAGTATTACCCCAGTGAATCCCAACTTCCCACAAACTTGCTTTGATCAAGAACCGGTGACCTTTTTTTTGGTCGCCAGGGCCGCCAAGATTGTCTTCGCTTAGGTGTTAACTTAAAAATAATGCAATATAGTTATTTGAATTTAGTACAGTTTCGACGAACTTTTTTTCATTTATTTTACTTGAATTCAATTTTGAATGTTAGTGTTAAGATTGCGGGGAATAAGGTTTCGAGCACTGATATCCGAAAATCCCAAGCCAATATAAACTCGTACAAAGGAGATTTATACAAAATATATTTTAAAAAAAATCAGTTTATCTACTCATGTACCAATATTTTTTACAGCTTATGTGTGTAGTTTCACGTGCAGGGGCGGATCTACATAAAGGCTTTTTGGGATGCAGCTCAAGTCGACTGGATATAAAGGACCTGAGCCCCAGTAGATTCAAAAATAGATTAAAGATTATTGTTTCGTTCCAGTTCGGCGATTTGCCGAGGACATAGTGGTCATTGCTGAAATCGTAGAAGAACTCAGTATAATGCTCAATGGCCTCAAAAAAGTATTCGAACGAGTGGGTCTCAAAATGAACATAGGCAAGACGAAAGTCATTTCGAACATATTCAACCCACTCCAATAACTTAGGTAGGTCCAACTTCGAGAAGGAGGTCAATTGCCGAATCCGATTCGAATGGGCAGCGTTCGAGAAGTTGCGAGATATTCTATCGTCCCAACATGTACCCTAGTGTCATAAGATGAAAGTCTAAGTCTAAATGAGTTCAAAATTACCTTTATCTTACCTAATACGGTATAAACTCGAGTTTTATGACTCTTTCAGTGAAATTGCTAATGTATAAAAATGTACTTGTTGATACCATAAATTTCAAACTGCTGCTTAGTTAGAACTTTTAAAATATCTTTCTCAAGGATATTCAGCAAACATTTTATTTCAACTTTTTACTTAAACCAGGAAAAATAAGGATTTAACTACATCCAAATTATTCTGTTTTGACTATAGAGGAAGGACTTTTCACAAAATTTTACTCTAGACAGTGTGTGAATAGCGGGTGGTGGTGGTGGGTGGATTCCACATCGAAATAAGCTATATTTTTATATATATTTTTATTAAGAATAAATAAGCGCTTAACCACAATCATACTTGATGTTAAGTGGTGATGTGGTCTAAAGATGGTATGCACTAGTTTAGAAACAGCCCATCCACTATTGTCTTGAAGGTACCCACGTCATAATCGAACGGAAATAATATGCGCTCACGCCCGTAACCCAGGGAAGTAGGCAGGAATCATGGATTTCCATTTGGCGCGATCCTGGCGCACCTCTCTCGCTTCTTCATACATTCATACATTTACGCATACATGTTTGTCAGTTATAGGTGCTCCTTATATCACCCTTTTTTAGTAAGCCACTAGTCCGATCGATATAAGTGCTCCTAGGGCGTCCCCTACCAACAGTGCCACTCACTTTTGCATACATTATTCTCTCTTCATTCATCCTTACAACATGCCCGAACCACCGAAGCATACCTTTCTCAATTCTAGTCACGACATCCACTTTTAAGCCACACTTTTCCCTTATAATGCTATTTTAATCTTATCATTCAATGCCACGCCTAATATTAAGAAGTCTTAAGGATCGCATTTCAACGGCATTAACTCTACTAACATGCTTTTCCTGCCAAATGCAGCTCTTACTTCCATACATTAAAGTGGGGGCTAATACAGCAGTGTGTATTGCCAGACGAGCCTTCACAGACACAATCTAACTCCTCACTACTGTACCTATAGCCCCATTCATTTTATTCCTGAATTCACTTGTCGTTCAAAATCTTTAACCAGCTTACCATCTGTACTAAACATACACCAAATACACGAACTCTTCCACCTGTTCCACTTCTTTACCGTTAACATTTATATCAATTACTGTCTTACTCTGTTCTCTTTCAAACACCATTACTTTCGTCTTATCTACATTCATCGTCATGCCTTTACCTTCTAATGAATCATTTACTACATTCAGCATAAGTTGTAAGTCCTCCGCCGATGACGCAAACACGACCTGGTCATCGGCGTATAAGAGACATTTTACAACTAGCTCACCCATTCTTAATCCACACTCTTCGTCTTTCAAAGCTTTCATACAATCATCCATAAAGAGATTGAACAGCCACGGGGATGCCACACATCCCTTACTAACACCTTTATTGATGCTAAACCAGTCTGAGTAGGCCCCGTTAATCCTAACACAGGCAGTAGAATCTTTATAAAGATACTATATTTTAAGGAAAAGAAATAGTAGAAGTACCAGCTTTCACGAAAACATGGGTCGCACCAAGAGGGGTGTTAAGCGGACTGGCGTTCGATGTGACGAAAATCAAATTTTATATTACAGATTCTCATTAGTAGATTAATATAAAAATGTGATCGCCACCGCAATGTAACGCACTTTTCAAAACTTAATTCTTGGGGTAATATGCGTGGTTTCAGAAATACTTATCTTTTTTTTATTCTGTTTATTTATTAATAAAATTGTCGTAACATTTGACTCCGCTTTGTCGCGGAGTATAGGAAGAGTCGCGCACCGCAATAACTAGCGCTCATCTCAATTCGCGAATCCACCTCGACTGCGGGGATAAGAGTCCGCGGTCCCTTAATCCCCTCAGATCTCTAGTGCGTTTCTAAGGATGAAAGAAGGAGGTGGACTCCATTGAGTCCACCTTCTCGTTTCGCCTCTTGCCAGTCCAGCACCACGAACCGGAATTGGGTTCCTCTTGTGAACCGGACCATTCGTACACCGGATGTTATTGTTTTGCTTTGCTACTGTTAATAATAAAAAATCCTGGTATGAAGCAATCAAATAGACACTTCTATTTATCATTTTGAAACATAAAATGCTACAAATACGGTATATCAACGTATTTAATTATGAGTAAACTCAATGGGTTTTATTTTCATGTAGCTTTGTACCGTACGATTAATAAAACGTTTTAGGTAGGCTGATTCTACTATAATCATCTATATCACCTATCCCCAGTCCGCTGCTGAAAACGCATCGCAGATTCATATTTGGTATAACTTGTCCAGCTTAATAGATAAAAATAAGAAGCTAGGTACCTGGATAACCAGATACCTTTTATCCTTTAATCTTATAATTACAATCATTACGTATTTGGATGCAGAGACATAAAAATAAATAGTCAAATGACTGTGTTAACAGGTTGTCTTCTGGGGATTGGAATTGGGAGTTCGGAAAGTAGGAATGACATATTTCAATTCTCACATCCCTATTCCGCAACGGATGGACATACGGCTGATTTCCATCCTTTTGTCGTAGATATATCTCGCGTTCGAACTAAGCATTCTGAATCTTTGTGTATGGTCAACACAGCAAAGGATTCGAATAAGTTGCCAGCGTCAGGTTTTCGTCCGAACATCCCGTAGGTACTTTTAAGAGAAGGGTGATTAGGCTAATGCTAAACTAGTGCGTCACCCATCTTTTGCTTTCATAGTTACTTTACATGAGATGGCAATGTGAACACAAGGAGCAAGCACTAATTTATTAATTATAAAAATAACTGTTGGACATAAGCCTTCTGTAACACCTTCAATCATAATTTATGCAGTCAGTCAGTTTTACATCCAACTACTTCCATCCGTACTCTTGAGATCACTTTTTCAACTGGAAGGAGAGGATCTTTCGCACTGCTTACCATGGTCTCAATATTCGATTGTCACTTTAGCCTGTTATTTTAAGACATACCCATATGTAGGACGTATCCTATGGAGAGAAAAACCGAGCATAACTCACACTATTGCTTTGCGATTACTCCAATACAAAGCAAACAAAGACAAAGTCTCCGCTTTTAGTTCTTAGTGTAGAGGTCCATTGCGAATTCTTAAATATGTAATTATAAAATTTGGAACGGCCAGTACCCTAATGGCTAAGGGTATGGACTGCAAAAAGATCTTGAGTTGAAATCCACCATTCGACTATGGTCATACGTATTTGTGGTAGTTATATCAAAAAAACAATTGCTTAAATTTTTGTTTGTCTGGATGTTCCGGGTGATCTCCGAAACGATTGGATGGATTTTGGTGTAACTTTTTCAGGCAGACAGGTAATGTTGTAAGAAATAACATTTAATTTTAGTAAAATAATCATTTCCGCAAAAAGTTAAAAACTCTCGACATTGAGAAAAACATCACGCATCGAAAGCGTCGCTCACTACTTGGAGTGTCACAAGGGTTGTTTCAGGCCGCTTGTACATGCTAAGAAAAGTCGCCGGGCTTATGCTAGAATTCGTGATCTTTCTACATACGGACTGTGTACAGTATACTTGACTGCGCTAGGCACGACGCGCGACTTTTCTATTGTGCGGTGGCGGGAGCGAGGTAGGTGAGGTGGTTCAGGTAGTTTTTGTATGTTTGGAATTCAGATAAGGATTATGAACTTTACTTTTTTTTTTAATTAGGAATACTTTCTCGCATTTTAGTATCATTATTTTCACATCGTCATTTATTTTCTATAGTACTCAACAGCTTGTCAAACGTGGAGGTTTTAATACTAAAATAGTCCACAAATTTCCTCATGTGTCACATTTATAGGCATTCCGCATTACGTGATAAAGAGTAATAAATAAATAAATATATATAATAAGCCCACTTAAATAATTTTTGGATGAATTGCATGAGCCTAGTTATGTCTCTCGTATTTTGTTACATTGTTCATACTTATATAGATATAATAATGCAATTCTGCCACGTTACTACGTGTTGTTAATGTTACTACATTCTTTGCTTTAAATACAAACGAAAATTAATATTAAAATTTAAATTATCGTGTACCACGATTTTTATGTAATGTCAACAATAGCATGTACGCAACTTCCGCATGTCTGCCCGAAATTAATCTTTTCGTTTACACGTTCCTATTCGTTTTGTCTGCCGCAGCATGGTAAGTTTTCGTGCCTAGATTCGGCAAAATTCTTGTCGTGTACATGATGAATTTGTCCTATCTGCAGCAGACACGGTGAAATTTCTTATCGTGTAGAAGCGCCGTTAAGCAGTAAAATAATAAAAACTTTTTGCTTGCCTAGTTCTTTTTTATTCTTCTACTGTTCCGTGCGTTCGTTAATTTGGAATGTTCCGATGGGTTCTTACAATTTAAGTAATAATTAGGAAGCAATGTTTTATGCCACTTGATTTTTTACAGTACAATTCGTTTGTATCAAGTAGTTAAGTTTTTGGATTGACATTAGATTGGATTTTACTAACTGAACCCTTCGAGTCAAATTTTCTAAATAGCACGCTTGCTCACAATAGGGGAGATTTTCGTCAATATTCTCTAGGGGAATTTTGCGCTTTTTCGAACAATATTCAAATATGGCGCGCAGCTTTTAGCTTTTTTTTTAAACCTACGCCTTATTAATAAAAACAAATATGAGCCAAATTATTCTTTAATTTTATGTTTGCAAAAAAAACAAAAACTCATTTGTAATTTTCTATTAGCTTTAACTTATATCTAATTTAATAATACTTAACATCAAATTAATGTTTAACATTAATCCATTCTATAATTAGAACTATATATTTAAAATCTATCATTGATTGCAATTTGAATAACTATATCACAATATGTACAATTAAATTATGTTTATAATTGTTAAACTGTCAATAAGGCCGCCACACATCTTGATTAGCGGCACCATAGAGTCCATGTTTTACGTCATCTGTCGCTTCACATGTTTGCACAAGTCCGCTCGCCTCTCCCGCACCTTGCAACTCTGTTGTTATGGAGATTGCGCCATCGATGTCACTGATTTTTATTTCGCTAGGGATGTACTGTTCGATATGTTTATCGGTAGTGCCGTGCAAATGAACGTGTATTTGATTCTGATTAACGGTTGAGTATAGATTAGGTAGGATCATTTGTGGGTTTGTACTGATATACGGCGTGTGCGATTGCAGGCATGTTGGATTGTTATTTATACTATTGTATTGGTAATTGTTGTAATTGTAGGTGTTCGTTGGCCAAGAGTTGTAGTAGTTGGGTTCGCATCGGGGCTGCGTGGGCAGTGCTGCGCCCGTGTGGCTGGCTAGAGGAGGCGGGTTGAGGTCCGCTATCGCAGGTCCGGCCACGCTCGGGCTGCTCTTGTAGCTCGTGGTCCCTGGTTGGAAACCGCCATAGTCCGTGTGACAGAGTGGCATTTCAGGTAATACTGAAAATAGAAATAGTCAATTAAAACAGACGTAAGTTTAAGGAAAAAGCTTTCGACTCAAATTTTTCTACAAAAGCCAGGCTATCTAACTTAGCATCTAAAGTATTCTGAACTTCTAATTTACGTAAAAAATTGTTTTTAAAGAATACAATACTATCGAATAAGAATCATATAAGAAGTACAAACGTATAAGACTATTTGAATATGTTTTCTCCCTGCAGAACAAATGTTGTCCTATTGTTGTTCTTTATATTCTTACGGGACGGGATGAGGAATCTTATTTAGATTTTATTAACTGTATAAACTATCATACTTAGCGATTACAACTAATTTATTGCTTTTGTGCTACGCTATGCTTAAAGTCTCATAAGATTACCTGATGCAATACTAGATGGCGCTTATGTAGGAAATGGACCGAATAACCATATACAAGAATTAAGAAGAAAACTGTATGTAAATGCTTTCAGATTCTTAAAATTATAAAATATTATGGATATTTTTCGCCACACACAATTTAATTTTAGGCATACCTATATATTTTAACATAAATGGGATAGATTGAGGTAGTATGGTGGATAAAAAGGCCTCCTTTTTTTGCATGAATGAACTAAAAAAAATGAAGTAATTTTGCATGAATAAAAAAAAATAAAGTCAGTTATGCTTTTATGTTCCTTTTAAAATCCTTCAAGACTACAGTTTCAACAATTGGAACTTGACTATTTTAGTTTCTAATGGTCTGCAGAAGTCCACTGCTGGACACAGGACTTCCCAAACGGCGATTTAATAAAAAGCCAAAAGTACTTTTAAAAACACGGGGTATATTACATATTTAAAGGAATCTTCAGTCTTCTTTTTATCATAACGCTATTAAAAACTCCCCGAAATGTGCGTAAATATTGTTATTGTACAAAAGTGTAATTTAATATTAGGCTGGCTTAGGTTACCTGTAGGTATGTGAATTGATGGGTCTGGTTTATAGTAAGGTGGTTGTAAAGGTACGCTGCCATACGTCGGATAAACACTCGGTGTTGAGGAGTAGCCAGTGTTCCACTCGCTGGCACCGAGGATGTTGCCGCTGCCTTCTGTAGGTAAGAAAGAATACGTTTCAATATATATAATAAATACATCGTGCCATAAATGTGATGTGATTCGATGACAGTAATCATGTAAGTCTGTGTTAATCAGAGCAAGGCGACTTCATGATCATCAGCCAAAATTCTCTTGACATGGCCTTTATTAAGGATTGATAAAAGATCGTCCTTGTCGCCTTAATCTAGAAGACTCTATTGTATACCCTGCCCATTGCAAGTTTAGCACTTATAATGGCAATGTTGGTTACTTTGATTCGGTTGCCGAATTCATCATTTTTTATTTGATCTATCAGAGGAACTCCGAGCATTGTCTCTGAAATTTGAATCTCTTTACCATTTTGAGAAGCCACGTCTTATAAGGGTAAGACAAAAGTTTTTCGTTCTGAGACTACATCAAAGGCACTTTTTCTATAAATTAAACGATCGTTTATAGAAGCAATTTTATTCAAGAAAGTCTGCGACGATGTACCTTCTTGAAGTTAACCTATATTACTTGAACACAAGGTTAATTAAATAAAATAGTCTTATTTTTAATCACCGCTATTTCTTTAATTATTGACACATATTGCGCCCTGCGGCCTTTGTCAATGACGGGTTTTAAATGGAGGTCACGTGTGCGGAACTAGCGCCGCTCACGTTCCGGGATTGCCGGTTGATTCACGCCTTAACGCTCGCCATACAACGAAAGTGGGGTCAAGTATACGAAAAAAAAATATGAATACAATCGTCATTGTCAAGTTATTGATGTTTATTATTGTTTCAATGGATCGAAAGACCGATCTTTGCGGCGATTCATGGTAGATTCCTAGGTCTAGCGGTGGCCATCGATTGGCTAAATGGAAAATTTTGTTGAAAATCGTGATAACAACTTGATTTTTTTATTTAAATAAATAATATACAATCGTATAATGTACAATATTTCTAAGAAACGTTCGCAACATACTAAACTGTGACATCTTTGTTGAAACGGGTGACATATTAATTTGGTAGAGAATGTAGCATTTAGATCAGTCTATCATTCGAGGCATGTGAGGCTTCCGGTAGCCCAAATCACTAGATATATGTATTTACTTCTTTATTCTCTTTTCTATTCTAAGTTGGTAAGTTATTACTAGAAACACCGCATGGAATTTTGTTTCCTTCTCATTTTTATGTGAATTTAAGTGTTTAACTTTTTATTGTGTTTAATTTTATTTCTTTGTATTGTTGTTATTATTTAAATTATGTATAGCATCGTATTAGACTCATATCTGTAATGGTGTTATATGGTTGTAAATAAATAAATAAATAAAAAATAAATAAATAAATTATTACGCGTGAAATTAATGTAAGTCAATAAAATATCATGGACAGCTATGAGTGTTTCCGAGGTAGAATTTAGCTATTTATGTGGTACATATTTTTATAATACTTTTTTAATAACGTTTCTGACAATATTTATATCATTTTTAAAATTCAATTTTAATTTACCTGTATTTTATTTACCATCCAACCTTGACCACCCCATCATGCCCACCCCGCCATTCCTTAAGCATGTACGCACATGTGAATGTGACCGTGGGTTCACACTGCCGAAAACATTTACATAAAATATATATTCATCTCGGTTTTTTCAGAGAGAAAGAAAACGTGTTTTATGTGAATGTTTTCGGCAGTGAACACGGCATTACAAAAGGTCACACAAAAACAAAAATACATACAAACTCAAACATTAAGTTATTTTTAAATTGAAACGAAATTAACGGTCAATGACAAACTTGATTCTTTAACAATGCAATATTTTTATGAAAAACGTTTTCTTGTTTGAACAGAACAGAAAGTCTATTTTCATGTTTGAACAGTTTCCGTTGTAACTTTTCCAATTAGTAGGAAATTAGGCCAGTGATAAGTAAACATCGGTTGTAGTGTCTGTCTACTCCAGTAGGGTGAAAGATATGAAAATTTATTGCTTTTTATTTTAAATTAAATTCATGCGTAATTTCTTACTCACTAATTCAAGACAGTTTAAATTGTTATTTTACTAATGAAAACATAAACTAAAAATGTAGACCCACTATTAGGTTATAACATGTGAGTGACTATTTCTTCAATTCTACGAATTCATATAAATGACCAATTTGGTTGGGAAATAACTTAACAAATACGTGTTCTGATTTCAACCTACGATGTCTAG
>JWHW01027157.1:1286207-1325795 GCA_000931545.1 Papilio glaucus
CCGCCATTCCTTAAGCATGTACGCACATGTGAATGTGACAGACAGTTTAAATTATTATTTTATTAATGAAAATATAAACTAAAAATGTAGACCCACTATTAGGTTATAACACGTGAGTGACTATTTCTTCAATTCTACGAATTCATATAAATGACCAATTTGGTTGGGAAATAACTTAACAAATACGTGTTCTGATTTCAACCTACAATGTCTAGCGTCTAGCAGAACATGTCCCAATTACAATGAAGACACATGACCTTTAATAGATTTTTTTCTAAATAATTAAAAAAAAAAGATTTCTAAATGATTATATTTAACATGAGCACTGCAAAATTCAATATTCGACTCGTGAACCACTTCCGAGAATGGCTATGTTTATGCTACAAACAACTCGGAAACGGTTAAAAAGAATTTGTAAATTATTTACACAAATTTCTATTATTAAAAAAAATGTAAAATTAATAATTATAATTTAATTAAAAGGTATTATAGACTCTTTTTGAAATAATAACTCACAATTATTAAATTGTTACCGAAAATTCACAGAATTAAAACATTTTCCTGTTCCCTCAGTTTACTGATAAATGTACGAACGTGTACAAACGCAATTTGGAATTTATTCGTTTTGCGTTTTTACATAAAATTTTATTATACTTACCTCCCTGTCAGTACATGTATACAAAAAAGGCAATGGTAATGCACTGTTCGACTTTTACGATTTTCGCTCTCATGAATAAGTAAACAAAATGATTATTAATAACGTCAAGAGTTTCACGATGTTACAAGGTTAAAAAAAATACCTAAAATCATTTTATACTTCACTTGGCTACAACAGAATCTGATTAAAGGGCGAATCGTTACCGGCAAGCATGTATATATAAATGTAGAAGTATGAATATTAACGTATATAAATGTATGTTTAACACATTATCATATATTATATTGATGCATTATAGAAATTTGCAACCTTCAACTCAACGATTCTTAATTGGTACGAAATACTGGTGAATAAATCATTTGTACAGGAGTTAGTATTTATTATTATTTAATTTAATAGTTTAACAATGAAATGAGTCACCGTCTGTCTGTCAATCATTGGTGACGTTTCAGGCCCTAGAGTTCGCGATGTGTACGTGCCACACCTCGCGTGGTCCTCAAATATACATACAAAGCTTACAACTTACAACTAAGCGAATCAACATAATGATTTTGTTTTATCACCGTTGACTCAGTAGCTGCATACTAACTACATCATTAGAATATTAGCTCTTATTACAAGTGCAGTAAGAATGATAATAACAATCTAGTTATTGTTTTTTTTTCTGTAATACTACAATCGTAGTAAAGTAGTGTAACGTAAGTGGTCGAATGTAATGTTCTGTATAATAATTAAACAATATTTCAATGATTGACACAATGAATCATCGTGATGTAAGCAATTTTATTATTTGTCCCACGTCGAGATGGAAATTTTATTAACAAATAAACATCACTTTTTCAAAAAAAAAATATCTCGATTCGGCACAAACTTAAAAAACATAATAAAGAATAAATTAACATTGACGTTTATTTTCTGTGCGTACATTGATATATAAAATATGACAATTAAAATAGTAATTAAATTTTCTACAATAGGCATAGATCTCGTGATGTTGTAAACGTCCATTAATAGGAGACTCCATGGAATGGAGACAAAAGTATGCGTTATCATTAATTCGTGTAAGATTTATTAACATGTTTAATACAGGAATCGACGAAATTCTTGTGGTATTCCGATCAAAAAAGTTCACTCCGTAGGTCCTGTCCTATTTATGAAAATTTAAATAATAGAACGGCAGGCGTCGTCATTTACCAGCAAAACAATGACGCAAACGAAAGGCAACGGTATTTCCCGTATAAGTAATGAACTGTCCGTTCTAGTAATATAAAATGTTCCGATTGAAAACGTAGAGTTATAATTGTAATGCGTCCGACGCGTCACTACGGTTATTGTTACGTTTTAAATGCGACGGATTTTCCACAAACTCACTGAAATTTGTCATTTTAATTGGATTTTCTGGTGATCATGTGTTGAGTCAGCCGGCTGTTCGCTAATATAATTATTTATCATACACCTCATCAACAGGTATAAGTACAGTTTACAGTTCACCATTTATTATAACGATCTTACATTGGTCTTAACCTGGGTATGTCTTAAAACGGTGGCTAGAGTGAGGTAGAGCCAGCGGTGGTAGCCGTTACAAGTATGACTCGACCACTGAATCGACCTCACAGAAAACAACCGTCAAGTAGAACTTGTTTATGTTTCTGCGCATCATGTAAGATGGCGCAGGCAACATACCCGTCTCATTCCTTTTTTTAAAAAGACTGGAGGTGGTTCTTATCATCGAAAGCCTGGCACTTCTACAGAAGATATTGTTGACCCTCTCTTGACAGTGATATTTAGTCATTGATATTGAAATGCATGCAAATGAATTCTGTGGATAGTGACCGTGTTTGGCAAATATTAATAAAACAAGGAAACCGTCTGCTTATTTAAGTGTTGTATTATAATGTTTTAGATTATTTTAATTTAATTTTAGTGCTAGTTTAATTACGTATAGTACTGGTATACTATAAATTTTAAATAATTTAAAACGGAACCTTTTCTGAAACCCATCGGAGTCATAAAGTTCCAAAGTATTCTCTGCATCACGCCAATACTGCCTGGTAATTGTATGGTTCATCATAAACATCTATACATATAATAAAAATGTAACTGATCGCTGTCGGTACGTAGAAGATATTTGAGAAAAACTATTATTGGCGGCCTTTATGAACGCAATAAAACCCAATACAATGATTATTAGAATTTTTGTATGTTTTTGTGTGCGTTTGTGCCCGCTAATATCAGAAAGGGCTTAACCGATTTGGGTGAGGTTTTCACTAATGTATTGTGGTAAACTTCACTTGACATTTAGTGTTTGTTTTATCTCAATCGGTCTATAAATAAAAAAAAGTTATATCAATTTAAAGAACCATGTCGAACATTTGTTCGATAAAAATGCTATAAAATAGCTGTTCAGTTGAATTGGTTGAAATTTTAGTTAACTGTATATAACGATTATCACACATTTTATATTTCAATTTACTTATAATACCTATCAAAACAGTCCAACGTCAGTATCAACGTCGAGACGTGCCTCGAGTTTGACAATTGATTGCCACTCGAGTGAGGACGTCGGCAAGGAAATTTTAATGTCTAAAAATACCGTTTACTTTGCTCGAGGTCGATTGGAGAAATTTTTAAGGAAAGCACTATGAATATGGGGATTATAGTATAGAACAGAGGTCCCCACTATGAGTCGAGCCCCATCGTCGCGAGTAAATATCTTAAATCTAGGACGCCCCGACTGACATTCTAGTTTCTGGCTAAATCTACCCAATTTTCTAAGACAGCCAAGAGGTGGGCCCTAGAAACGAAAGTTACGTTACATGGGTCGAAGCCCATTAAACTTTGGGAACCACTGGTGTAGAGAATATCTATGGGCGCCGGAGATTACCTAATCATGGCCGTGACTCGAATCTTGACTTAGAAATATTTAGTACGAGCCAATCGATAAAGTTTCGAAATAACATTTTACACTTCTTGTAACTTGTGAGTCAGAAGACCCTAAATAATTTATAGTTTATCTCACTCGTTATTGAAGTTGGAATGCTTTCCTCGTTGTTTTGTAATTAAGTTGTTTGTATTTTCCATAAAACATATCTCACTTTTTGTTGTATGCTTTACAGGCATTGAACGTGATGGAGAGAAACTACGTGCACAATCATATTGCGTAACAGATTTTTTTTCACAAAACCCGTCTCAATAAGAATAGTCCAGTCATATGTGTACAGTAAAGTGCAAAGTCGAGTAATTTAATTTATTTACCGCGAATTAAAGATTATACTTTTTCCAAAACGTACAAAGCAACTGATATTTTATGTCGTCAGTTACTGTCCTTTGGATAATTGTTGTCGTGTAATTTTTTTTTTCTATTTTATGCCCCGAGACACATAACACGACACGTTTCATTAATTTAGTAACTTTATCAAAAATTACAAACAAGTTTACAAAGGCAGTATGTTGTGTTAGAGCACTATCCGTTTTATTTAATTGATACTGGCACTATTGTAATTGATATAATTTACATCTATCATTTTATTTATTCCTAAATAAATATATTAATTATATTTTGCAAGTAATAGTTTTAAAATATATTACCGGAAAATCGAATTAATCGGTGCTATTCGAAATGCAAAAGTGTTTTCGCTAATGATTTTCAGTGGCGATGGCGAGCGCGTGAGTCGGCTTCGAACCCGAACGAATCCACTTCATTTTGCGGTGCGGCCGCTCACCGTTCCTAATTTAGTGCGCTCGTACATGAAATTAAAATCGTTTAAATGTATAAATGAGATACGCACTTAATAAATATTTAATTAGGTGTCTAAATAAAAGCGTGGTGCGTCGGCCGGGGCCACCGTGCTGCGGTCCGATGCGATTTTGTCATGTGAAATTATTCCGCGTTTGAATTCTGGCTTAACTTTGACGTCAAATTAAAATGTTTGATTAAATTTTGGATACGTTTTCATCATGAACTTTGTTTAAAACTGATGTTATTCTCAATAGCGGTAGGTTTTATGGGCAGCGCTTACTTAACACCAGGCGATCCGCTTGCTCGTTTGCCACCTTCTTCCATAAAAAAGGTAAAAATTGCAAAAAGTCAACTTTATTACATATTTTCGAATTTAACCATAGGCACTAATTTTAATTTGTTTTAACTCTAATAAATGTCTAGAAATGTATAATTTAAAGTTATTTCAACCTATTTTATTAAACGTATGGATAAACTATGGGCATAATAAGAAATACATTTTAAAAATTGAGTGTGTAAATTGACACGCTTCATATACAGGGTGTTCCAAAGCGATGTCACATGTAGGCAATGTACTTTAAATATTGTAGATAGGAAGTATTATTTAAAGGAGACTTCATTTTAAGTAAAAAAAAATTGAACTGCATTCAAAGTTTTTAAGCAATCTTTATATTGTTAATACACTTGTATGTTTCACATATTTTTTCTCTCATACGCAGATCTTTTAAAATTTCTTTTTTTAAAATTATATTTTACTACTCCACATAAAATGAAATACCGTAGAAAATGAAGATTGCAAAATTAATAATTTAATTTTTTAAGTTGAGGATATAACCCAGGTCGGAAATGGATGTCGAATAATTTCTAGTCACATAATTTAGAAGATTTAATTTAGAATTTTTGAAAACAGTAATGGGTTTTCCTTGCGGAAGAAATCATTTGTTTTGTATTAGTCATTCCAACATCAAAAGTGACGGATTTGATGGTACTTTGACTACAGGTTCCCCTTTTGTTACACGTATAAAAACAGATCCTGTGTCTACCTTTATTTAAATTATTTATGAGAATATATAAGACATTGACATCGAACCACAGTTTAATTTATTTCTTAATAAAGTTACAAATATTTTGCAGTATATTTATTATCGTAATTGCCTTTCACTCTTGCTTTACATTCCTGTTATGAAAGCTCGTAGCTACGTACAGCATAGACACAGGCACCCTGCCTAGGCCTGCCGGTGACGTGGGATAATTACCGCCCCTTCACCCCTCGCGCACTCGCCCCCGCTGCCCGCCACTGTACGTAGGTAATGTCATATTAACATCCACACCTAGGCCGTCAGAACATCGCACCGCGCCCCTGTTTAATGATATTGCAACAAATGAAAACAACCGAACCTTAACTCGTATTCATTATAACGGTTTATCGATACTGTATTTTCTGTAGCCGTATCAATTTGAAATGTTTTGAATCGATTTTAAACAGGTAAATGATTTTGTTAATACTGTATATAGTATCAATAGATTTAGGGTGCGATTTGTGAATTTTTGTTATGAAACCATTTTCCTAGTGCTAGCTTAAAATTAGTCGAAATTAAAAAGAATATTAGTAAATTAGTAACAGATTATGATAATAATTAAAAAAAAAATGTTCGATAAAATTAATCGAAGTCTTTGATTTTTTTATATATTTTAAGCATGAGTGAAATATACGCGAAAAGACAAACATTTTAACTATAGTAATATATCTATACGTGAAATTTATCTTGGTAGAACAATCACGATTCTTTTGAAGCCAACCACGTCATATTTTAATGACGTCAGTTTTATTTGTTGCAATCAAGCGTTAAATTCTTCTTAATTCGTCATAGTTTTAGATAAATAACCAATGTTCGGGAAATCCAACACTCAATTCGAATTCTCAACAGCCCGTGTCAATGGCAGTATGTAAATATAAAGCTACGTAATGATGAAACAGTGCAGCTACAACGTCACTGGCAATGGGTTGTAGTTCGCTTGATCAGTAACGTAGCTTTCGAGCTTGTTTCCTTGGTTCGCTTTAGGTTTTCATTCAACCATTAAATGCTTAGATGAACCCTCCTCACGGGATGGAGATCAATTACATTTCTATCTCAGGCTACCCCAGTGTGATGATGTGTCATTTCATACATGCTAGTATGTATGTTATTTAAATTCATGTAAGTTTTAACGTTAATTTATTAAAACGGTTAATCACCATTTAGGTGCTGAGCAACATTAGCGCGTCAATTGAAACTTGTCGACTACAAACACGTCTCTCGGCCAATCAAAGGCGTTGATTAGAGAGGCGGGAAGTGGGGGGGATGCGAGTAATTAGCCTCCTTTGATCACGTCGCGCCTGTTCTTGTTACACACATTTCATGTACGTAAATCATGTGGTAAACAATTATTATCCTTGCTGGTATAACGTTTAGCATTATACAACGTGAGAAGCAGTACGTTGTTATATTAACAAAAAAAACTGAAATTCAGCACGTGATAGGTGGTTACTTATTTGAAAAATCCATACAACGTAGACATCGTTTATGGTCGCCGTGCGTAGAAAACGTTATTTGCCGTTTACTGTATGCCTTACAATTACGCAGTCTCTTACTAGTCTCCTTCAACGAAGTCCAGGAAAGAACCGACACGGTTCTAAAGCATCATAGTAAATCGGAAATGTCCGTGGGCTAATACTGATTTAAGTGTTTCAAAATAATATGGTTTATAATAAGCTTTCGGACTGAATTCTAATCCATCAAATGTAGACAAAACGATAAAAAGGCACAATAAAAATAAAATTTCAATGCAATACAAGCTGTAATCATTTCTCGAAGAATAGTATTTTTTTTTGTATAAAAATATTAGTAGAGAATGTAAATAATTTACTAACATTTTTAATAACGTTCTCACTAAGCTGAAAATTATGCTAGGACATGTTTCACGACAATAGTCGATGTCGACCCACGATCTCGTTTTCGTCTCGTTAATCATTAGACTACTGTTAGGCTTACAATTATCTCTTTATTTAAAATGCAGGTCAGTAAAGCCTTAAAATCACAGATTGATACAAAATAAATAAAACTGTGAGCTCGCATATTTCATCGAAGCTTTATAAATCTCAGCCGCGTAAGAATATTCTCACCCCTCTTGCGTGGGGATCTCGTTGTTTTGTTAGGTTTTTGTTGCTGATCATTTACATCGTAACTCGGCGTAATTCGATACGTCCTGCGCTTGACGGCCGAGGCAACGTTGACGAGCCGTTGAAAAGGGACTAACTACCGATCATAAGGGAAATTGTTTTACGAACAGATGAAAGTTATTCGACGTTTTATAAGTGTTAAATTGCATTAGACGCTTGCCTGGATTTGCGGTAGCGAAAACTGTTTTAAATTAAGAACCTCATATTGTTTTGCATTTTTAGAGTTATAATGTTGGTACTTGCATGTTATGTATTGCAATACTGTTAAAGACCAAGGAGGTCGAGATATTAATAACTTTCCTGGTAAATAGATTTCAATTTCAAATTCGGACTTTTTTTGACAAATTTAGGATTTTATAAATCAAAATCAGACTTTTCCAAATCGAGTTCAAGTTTTCTATAAAACTACGTATATAGGTACATTAGTTATAATATTCAGACAAAAGTCGCTCTATAAAATAAGAACAAACAGAGAACTCTGTCCTTTATTGGGCTGCTTACGTGAACATAGATATAAAAACATGGATTTAGTTTTTTTTATAATCGAAGCGCTTATAGTTTAACGGAAAATAATCTATAGAATAATCCATATGATTACAAATTCAATTTAACTATTCAAGTATCGTATCCTCTCAAAGCACAATCTGTAGCTTAGCTAAAGTGATTAACAAGTATTATTTAATGTTGCTGGCAGTCAGGCGAACTGGCCGCCGATAATGATTTGTATTCATAAAAAGAAATAAAAAAAAGTTTGACAGTAGTAATTAAAATTAAATAATTCTGAAAATTTGTTATTTAAAAAAGAATTGAAATAGATGTTAGATATTGTACATTAGTAAGAAAGCGCGTGGATTTATTTTAAATTAAATGCAAAACGGGTATAAAGTTGAGACAAAAAAGTCGTGAAAATGTGTGTAGTGTAGGATTAAGGATTCGGTAAGAGTCTTGTGCTGTGGAGTCTTGAGCTATCAGTAGTGTACGAGCACTTAATAAAAGTCCCAAAAGCGAACATTAACATTATCCTAGCATATGTTCATTTTCAAAATGTAAAAAATGGGGCATAACAGATATTAAATCTCCAGATACCTAATAAGCGCGTCGTAATTGAAGTCCACATGTGTCACAAAAAATGTTTCGAAGTCATTATTTTTTACAATTTTGACGTTTCTCGCGTTACGACGTAAGACGTCCGTGTGCTTCTATTTATAAGAAATGACGGTTTATGCTGTGAAAAACTAAGTCTCGAAGAAAGAAAAGTGCATAACATTACATTTCAGAAGTAAGAAATTTTCTAAAATATTTTAGCCCAACAAATAAAAACTCGAAATAATTACAATACGACGCCATAAGATGTTGAGTGTTGTTAATTGTGTTACAATTATATTAATTATGTTTTAAATATAAAACCAAGACCATCATCTTTGCATTTCGAAGTTCATTAAAGCTTATAAAGTCTTATATTTGTATTGGTTTCAAAAAGATTTATACGATTTATGCACATTGAAGTTATTATGAAGCTCCAACTGTAATATTGTCTGGCTCAGTGCGTCAGATTCTTAAGACACGTTCATTGTGGATAATATTATAACTCGCTGATATTGGCTGTGGCCACGAAAAGAGCGAGATTTCAAATTGTTAGAATATATTTTTCTTACATGTTTTTATTGCTGATAGATCTTTCGTCGTTGATAGGATTACTTATATCACGATTATTACAACAATTAAATGTATAATATAAATGATAATAAATATTTCAGAAAGTCGGATTATCTTCGGGTTCTAAAGGCTCTCTGCAGGCAGGTTAGTCAAGACTTAAGTTTCATAACATTTTAATTAATGGATTCTACTACCCAAGAGAATTTGCTTCAAGAATGTGGGCTTCGTAAAAAAATCTTAAGAACTTGCTTTAAGAAGATATGTTCCTGTATCGATACACGATTAAGTTGTATATCCTTTAAGACTAATCTTTAATTTTAGATTGTTTTAATGTTTTATGTGACTCTAATAATTTCTATGTACTTTATGTTAATTTTACATGGTAGGTTACACGAACCAATATTTGGTTCGTTTAAATTAAACGCCAGAGCGGGTGAATCCACGTGGCACAGCTAGTTTTTCATAACATCAACATGCGAACGAAAGCAATAAATACTGTTAGTTAGAAGTAGAAGTAATTTTCACTGCCAGCTACCGCGATAATCACACAGGTAATCTATAATCACCTACATTTTTTGGAATTTTGGCACACAGTATTTTTCAGCAAATGGCGGATGAACTTGGTAAATATTTAAGCTACTCTCCATTTAAGCGATCCAAAGCGATACAACTTATTTCGAGTGTTTTTTTATCTTATTGACCGAGAAAAGTAATTTAAAGGAAATCATTTTTACTTATAGAAAAAATTACGAATATGTAAAATAAACAGAAATCGACACATACACTAATTGATTAATTACGCATATTAATGTTTCGTTAATAATAACTACGCTTTAAGTTCGTTAATGTGTATGCTGTCATATATGTAGTAGCAATACGCGTATTTCACGGCCCCGCCGGAGGTATTGTTACACGGAATGGATCCAGGCGATTGACGATCGTTGATACAGCTGGCCGATCGCGTAACATTATACCCGGTCCACGCGATACGCGGGCTAGCGTTACCTATCACATCTCCTACCTACCGACACATCTACTCACACTCCGTAAAAACGACGACCAGATATTGTTTACCATACGTAATCTTGCGGAATTGGAATCGATATCAAGCGAAGAAATCTGTTAAATTGATTTGGTTGTAATTAAACATTAGCACCATTCAACCAAACGATTGGTAGCGTATTATAAAATTTTGCAGATGGACTCTTAATATAGTATCCTAACTGCAAGACTAAATATTTTTACGACTCAAAGGCTAATTAAGAAAGACCGTAAAATAAACAAATGCAGTTTGTGACGCATGCAAGCATGCTTACAGGTGGATATGGCAAAGAGGATAGAAATTCCTTTGCTATGCCAAAATGAATCTTTAATCTCTGTTTACTCTGGCACTGGCAGTCAACCCCGTGTCTACATATTTTTATTTTTTATGTATAACTTTGGATGTTGTGACTAGAATTGAGAAAGGTATGCTTCGGTGGTTCTGGCTTGTTGAAAGGATGAATGAAGGGAGAGTAACGAAACAAATTAATTTTGCAAAAGTGAGTGGCAGCGTTGGTAGGGGACGTCCTAGGAGAACTTACATCGATCAGATTAGTAACATACTAAAGAAGGGCGATATAAGGAGTACCGAAGAGCTGTATGCGTAGATGTTTTGATGTAGAAGAAGCGAAAGAGGTGTGCCAGGATCGCGCTGAATAGAAATCCATAATCTCTGCCTACCCCTCTGGGTTACGGGCTTGAGTGTATATTTATTTATTTATTTTTGCAAAACCGATTGTTACTTAAGTTTTATTTATATTTTTAGCACACAATTAAATACTAACATTGAAGTATTCGGTTCAGCTGTGATAAAGTATTGAATAAGTAGTATGCTGTAGGTTAGAGCTGGAAAAGTGAGAGGTAGCCCTACTTCAACGTGAGCTAGAGGTACTCGCGTGCCTTCTCACGAGGATAATCAAATCATTGTCGAGTCAGAGGACACGCGTGGACTTATTTACAGCTAACCTATGAGTATGTCCTTTCTCAGCCGTGACGAAATGTATTTCTATATACATATATTTTCATCGGTTTATTTCTATTGAATAAATAATTTTGCAATGCAATTTTAGAAAGGTTGTAGGTGTGGTATTTCTCCTATTTGGGATTCAAAACAAAAATGAAAACTTGAAGTAAATTTATTTGCGTCAAAAAAAAATATATATAGTCAGAAGTCAAACTGGCCACGTGAAACAAGAATATTTCTTTATTACAAAGTACAGTAAACATCAAAAGTGAGTAGTCAATTATTGGGACAAATATGAAAATTAAGTTTGCAACAATGTGAAATGTTAATATTTTAAGTCTTAAATAAAGACTTTTTTCTTTTGTTGCATTTGAACATTCAGATGTTCGTACGTTAAAAGAAAATTGCATGTTAAAAATACATCTTATTACACTACTACTACTAACAATATTTTTTTCGCAAACTTGGAGCCGACGGAATGCGTTCGTGTAGTGTGCGATTGTAATTGATTGTACGAGAGAGGCTTACACATTGAACGTGTGGAATACACAATCATTATTGTTGCTACATCCCGCTCCTTCGCTTAAGGGATTAGTGAGAGCGAAGGGGAGGGCGTCTACACGGTGCTATCTGATACGCATTTTCCTTCAAAGGATACGGCTATACGTGATTCGGTGCGTTTTTTTCGTGGGTTGAATTATTTGTAAGGTTTCGTTATGTGTCGCTCATTACAGTACAAGCGCGTATCCTGCCGGCGACCGCAAATGCGCTACATTACTCCACTGCACCTGATCTCGAAGATGGAACGATCAGCTCCTTTAATGCTTCAATTTTGAGATACCTGATCGCTACCATAGAAGCTCTATGTTACTTACACTTTAGAGATCCGCTTTGAAATACAAATTCCTTATACGGTCGAATTAAAATTCTTGATATGCTAATGTTTCTTGTATTAAAATTAACTATTTTACTTATTTGAATTACTTGATTTGATTGTTTTAATCTCTTAAACAAAGGTTGTTTGAATCAATAAAAACAGATTTAAGTCTTTACAGATTTTATTTATTTTATATTCAATACTTATAGCAAATATTAATAACAAAGATAGAGTACTCTGCTTCGGGTCGATAAATTATTTGTTGATTTAAATACTTTTCTAATTTCTCATACGAAAGATTTTTTTACAAATATTTCGGAGGTATAATCTGCCATTTTATACAACGTGTCTGTCCTTTTAGGTAAACAAAGACTAGTCGATGCGTAGCTGTCTTCGGCTGGCTTATTAACTCTAATTCGTTCACATTAGTGTTTTAAAGCGGATGCTTTTGCCGGCCACCGTCGGCCGAGATCTGCGGTTACCGCGTTTACGACTTCACTTACGAATTCATCGCGAATGCGAGAAAACCGAGTCGAAAGGAAAATAGTGAACGAATCTAATGACCGGGGAAAGGCGAAATAAGCTGAATAATAAAGGCGACATTGCTACAGCGCCGCGACTCTTCTCAGATAAGTCTAATTGACGGAAACATTTTCGTAGGTGTAGCTGTGAGAATTTAAAACGCTCATTTTTGTAACTATAGAATTTTGACTGTGAAAGTAGTCCTAAGAGGACACCGAACTCCAGACATATAATATGGACCAAAACAAGGCCAACGATATGAAATAATTATTGAACTTAACAAAAGTCATCGATGCGCGCAGTCCCGTCGAAAGCTCTACATTTAATCGCAACCTCTTGTTTTAAAAAAAAATGTTAAATTAATTTTACAAATTAAATAGTAAAACTTATATTTAACCATAACAAGTCATTTTGTACTACTACTAAATATATCGTGGGTTATGAAATTAATGTCTTATAAGTACAGCGGGCGAGCGAGTCTGAATGTCCAGCTTATCCAGAAGCTGTGGTTTTGCGGCTGGGAGCTTAATTCCGCCCGCAGCGCCACGCCCTCAATTTTAATAGTTTTAATGGCTCAAGAAAGCTCATCGATATTGGATAAGTGTGTCCATTCCGTTCAGCTATCGACATAATTTCGTTTTTTGTAGTTCGATCTATTGCGGCATCCTTTCACAACAACAATATGAAGACATTTCTAAATTATGATTCTAATTTTGAAATATATGATTGCGAAGATTGATTTATGGTTCATAGATCAGAAGTCGGATTCGTAGGGTTTTAAAAACTTAGCATAAAATAGGCAATCAAGAAGCAACAACCATTTTATGTTTTTGAACTGTTTTTTAAAAATAACAGTCTTACTTAATTTTAACTATTTACATTTACATTATCCTGATATTGTTAGTTGCTAGTAAACTGTCTAGATGCACCACTTGATTTTATTTTTAATAAAAAATACAAAAAATCTTAATGCAACATTCATCAAAAGTTTGTGTTTTTATTCGAGTGTGTTTATAAATATTTTATGGATAAAAGCTTACTATTAAATCAGGGTCGGTTGTTGAGTTTACAATCGAATATATTCTGTGTTTATTGCCTTAGATGTGAATAAAGCGCGTGCGAGGTGCCCGTTATGCGTATGATGACCATGTTAAAGAAGTTAATTCTTGGATAAAATAAATACACACATTTTATGTATCGGAATCGCAATATGTTCCTTTTTGTACATTTGGACTAAGAAAAAAGTGTATTATTGCATCTCTTTCCATCATTATCTATTTATAAGACGCGAAATGTTATATCATATAAGATAGAAGCCAAAGTATTGCGACTAGTTGAAGTGATAGAAATCTTAATATAATGATTTTGGTTTGGTATTTGTTAAAATGAATACCAATGATCAACTAAAAAAATAAACAAAACAGTTTCAGTTAATTATTATAAATTTCAGTATCGTGGAAGTTCAGAGGAATAAAAGACCCAAGGATCGCCACAAACATCACTCCCTTGCTGTCCTTGTTAAATGGAATCCCGCCGAAATGAAATCCGAAATCTTGAACAGTCTTGATCGGAAAAAAGACTCGGGCAACAATAAGTAGGAAACTTTGAGTGTATCCAAATTAATATTTAATAGACAGCATCAGTGCTTCAATCATTCATCAGTGTTATTTTAGATGTCCGTTAGTAACAGCAAAGCTCTGGTGGCAGCGTGCAAGCGGCGACGCACGAAGGTGGCTAATCCGAGCTCGCTTATTACATCCCACAGTAGCATACGGATTGAAACCGCAGCTATTGCCGCTCGATTTCTGCAGCCCCATCGATCCATAGATTCGTTATCAAATTTTCACACGGGCTCACGCCATTGCTCCAAGATCGTCTCTATTTGTGTAAGTCAAACCGCAGGCCTATACACCGACGCCAATACAAAATTGATTATCGCCTTCGTCGTTCTATTTCGATGTACAAAGCGCGCTTAAGCCAATTTTTCATTGAAATATTCTAAGGGGCCGCATTGTATTAAGAAATTGAGATTATATCAAACACCCGTATTCGATTTCTGTGTGGTAGCGTAGTCAGTAGCCAATCATGGCGCCCGAGGTTTTATTGATCATCTAAATTGATCAATCAAATCAAAAACGCCGTACCGGAAATAAGGTGCGATGCGCGATTATACTGACCATTCGCTGTAAGAGATAGTATTTTAAAAATCGATTTAAATTGTAGAATGGCTTTAATAATTTTCTACAACATAACTTATCCTCGTTCTTTCTTTTTCGATACATAACTTAGGTACCTAACTATATTTCGGTAAAAATAAACGGAATGGTAAGACAAATAAAAAATCGCCTAATTGATATTTTTATTCGATAAAAAGGGTTCAAAAGTCCTACCTGAATATTCAAGAATATATAAATAAATAAATACAATTAAATAACCGGCGGGTTTCGATTTTCAAACACCTTCCTCGAATACCTTTTTGAATTCTTACGTAAAGATAATTGTTTATAAAGTTTCGTGCCCGCCTTGTGACTAAAGTCGTAGGTACTCATACCGCTTGTCATTAAAGTCGTAGGACGTTGTATTTGGCTGAATTAAATTAGTTTGCTATATGTATCGTCTTTAATTAGGTTGAAAAACACGAAACATACACACTATGATCAATTAAACCTTAATATTTTTTTATTAAATAATTATTTTGATTTGTAGCGTCTGAACGTTTCATAGCTCTATGGTCGGCGTTGATACGCCGCTGCCGTAATGACATTGTGCCGGCGTCGGTTTTTTTCTCGGGATCGCATTTGAAGTTATTGTTATTATTTTCTCTCGTAGGCCATCCTGAGGTTGTCGACCTGATTCTGTCGGCTCGATTCGACTCCAGAATTTATTTGAAGCTGTCACGTATATATTTTATACATCTCTATGATAAATGGTTTTGTTCAGATATAAAATAAAGAGATATTAATCATATTATAAACAAAGTAATTTTTAAGTCTTCAATAATTGCTTTTTCTTATCCAATTATTTTTAACATTGATGTAATAACGTTTGAATCAATAGCTTTTCAGTTTACAGCCAAAGAATAACAAGCAAAAATCTACAATTATGTAAATAGCTTCAAGTACTTATTCATTTTTTTAAATATCATGTGCACCAACATTCTAGTAGATTACAGTACAGTTTAGGATAAATCCTGTTTACAAATACGTGATAATTGCCGTGACTGGTTGTTTAAAAGAATGTTTAAAATGTTTCACCAAATTGATTTACTCTAAAAGAAATATATATAACGATTTTCTTATAAATATCTTAATACCATTTACTATTAAACATAATAGATAAGGTCGTTTAAGGCTAATAGATGAAGTAAAGCTGGTGATACAATCGATCAAGCAAGGTGTTCCATCAACGCAAATAATGGGCTGGTTCCGATTGTTTGCGGACCCTTGATGATTACGTCCCCGTATTGCTTCGATGTCTGTCCCGTGTGTAAGATAAAGCCTCTAATGCACTAGTGTTAATTCTTCTGTATTATTTGAAAAAAAAAATATCTTAACTGAAGTATAAAAAGATTTACTATGAAAAAGTGTGAACGTTTTTCGTGTTTAGTTGATCTCAATTATGCAAGGTGTACGTCGTAATGTATAATAAATATCACAAAGTACTTTTTTATTATTCAGAAACACAACGTTTAGATCGCATCTCAACGGCTTTAGCTCTACTAGCTTGCTTTTCCTGCCAAATCCAGCTCGCACTTCCATACATTAAAGTGGGGCCTTCATAGACACATTCTGACTCTTCACTACTGTACCTATAACCGCATTCATTTTATTTCCTGCATTCACTCGTCGTTCAAAATCTTTAACATGTTTACCATCTCTACTAAACATACACCCAAATACACGAACTCTTTCACCTGTTCCACTTCTTTACCGTTAACATTTATTTCAATTATTGTCTTAATTTGTTCTCTTTCAAACACCATTACATTCGTCTTATCTACATTCATCTTCATGCCTTTACCTTATAATGAATCATTCACTACATTCAGCATAAGTTGTAAATCCTCCGCCGATGACGCAAATAAGACCTGGTCATCGGCGTACAAGAGACATTTTACAACCAGCTCACCCATTCTTACTCCACACTCTTCGTCTTTCCAATTAATTAATTGAAATGTAAGCAAATTATAAAATATCTATTACTGTTAGATGTTTTCTGCATCATTAATTTTAATTATAACGACCTTAGACTTATCTAGAACTAGCTGTGCTCCGCGGTTTCACCAGCCCTACAAGTTTACTTAAACGAAATGTAAAAATACTTACTTAACAGTAATAATCTATATAATAGTACTCTATTTTACAGCATTTTTGTCGAACAAATGTTTGACATGGTTCTTTTAAGTGATATAATTTTTTTATCGATTGAGATAAAACAATCACTAAATGTTAAGTGAAGCTTACCACAATATATTAATGAAAACCGCACCCAAATCGGTTAAGCCGTTTCTGATATTAGCGGTAACAAAAGTACAGACAAACTGATAAACAGACAAAAATTCTAATAATGATTGTTTTGGGTTTTATTGAGTTTATGGAAATAACAACAATAACAGTTTTTCTCAAATATCTTTCATGTACAGCGATTTGATACATTTTTATTATTTGTATAGATCATGGTCTTTTATACATTTTACGTGCTGTGAGTTACGCTCTAGTCTAGCTACGCCCTAACCTAAAGTATGCAATTCAGTGTTATTACAGGCATACACATATATCAGATACAAAAGTTTAAATTACTTATTTTTAGATGTAGTAGATATTGTTGAGTATTGTGACGCACATAATTATGTAGTAACTTAATTATTCCGAGTGACGTGGGTAGACAACATATATTACAGATGACTGTTAACAAATAATTACAACCAGTGCAGGGCGCACTATTAATCAGAAGTAGTCGGATAAAAATCCGATGGAACATCTCTGTCTTCTTTGACAATTAGTGTTGGATTAAAGTTGGAATAAAAAATAATAAGCTACGTTGCTTGAAATAAAATCATACCTAAAGCCAGTTTTGAACATGAATCAGTTTTCATCTTCTTCGGGTAGAATATTAAATTAAATCTAACTTTTAAAACGGTAAAATACCTCTAAAAATTTAAGATACCGTGGAGTAGTAAAAAAGTTTATTGGATAAGTTTTATTATAAATCAAATACTTTAAAGCTGTCCGTGGACTCACAAAGCAATTTTAGTAATCGAGCACGTAATATTAAATTGGATTTTAACACCTGCTTACACAATTTTGGACGTTTCCATTTTACAATGACTTTATCCTGTTGACTACAAAGGTTTTTATTTTTTTAACGTGACAATATGTCATGCTCACATTTAATACTCGTTATTTTTTGTTAATTGAATTCAATATTCTATCGAAGTAAATTAATAAAGTATGACATTTTACGTCTTCATTATCAATTTGGGCAGATAGCAAATGCTTTTCCATTATTATATAAAATAACTAGGTATTTTAAATTTGTCATAACACAAATACTACAAACTTCCTGTAAGTTTGTATTATTTGTGTTGTAATAAATTTCTTTTTTTTTTCTTTCTGTGCTCTTCTATACTGATGACCAAAAGGACGGTGACCACTCCATCGTACTTCGTATTATTCCAGTATTGCTACTGGACGATTTAAAAGTCAATAACATACTTTGGTCAAATATGTAAAAGACAACGGACCTCGCCCATTGTACAAAATCTTGATACGAAATCTTGATGAATTCGAGTATAGCTATAGCAAGAATCACCCATCGCATCGCCTGTTGTGTGTCACGGGTCTATGACAGCGTGAAGCGTTGTCAGCGACGGACTTACGAACAGAGAAACGGGCGCACGTCATTAGCATGAGCGCAGTTGCACGCTCCTCTGATTAAAGTCGCCGCTGTGATTATTTTGTAAGCGTTTGCTTATGGAATTATCTAGAGCTGTAAATACGAACCCCAAGTCTTAGCGTTCGCACTAAAATGGTAATTGGTTCAATTGATTTCTATGGTATTTACATCTAACGATTCATTTAAAATACTATGATCGTAACTAGATTTTATTTTTAAATGTCAGTTCTGATAGATTGTATAGACCTCAGTCAAGGAGACGTCGGCAAATAAGTTTGATTGTAGTAATTGTGACAGATTGTTATAGTGACTGGATGTTAATACATTCAGGTTAGTAGTTAGCTCCCAAATTACCCACATTCACCTTACTGTAATATACAGACAGAATGTATAAAGAAATAGCACACTAAAAAACGACATGAGTGGTCGGTCGATACTCAAAATTTAACATTTGTTGACAATAAAAACATTTTATGGCTTTGTATTAATGTTAATCAATCATACGACAATCAGGGTAAAAACCTAGTTAAGTTGGAATAAAACTAATTTTACGGATTTCTGCGAATACTACTCATCCAATGAGTAGTATTCGCATAAATATAAGAAATCATAACCTAGTTAACTATTAAAAACTTTAGTTTGCTTTGCGCGCATACATTAATGGGGCGGGTTGATCGTCTTTTTGTATTCTGTACCAGTGAAAAATGACGATACCTAGAAATTTATAATGACAACGTAGTTCGACGTAGCTTTCGAAAAGAATCGAATGCCTTTATGTATTTTATACACGTGTTCTGCTTGACAATTTTTAGATTATATATGCAAATTTCCTTACAATATTTTCCTCGACCACTGAATTAAGGTTAAATAAACACATTAATTAAATGTGAATTATAATGATGATAACTTTTAAATAATAATAAATAGACACAAAGTGGGAATATTACTTATACATTATGACTTATTGTATATCGCAAAATAAATGCCAAGTACCTACACATGAAATAACTTGCGTTAAACAATTTTTACATGCGTCATTATATTGATTGAATTGTTACCTAAAACCGGAATGTGTAAATGAGTTTAGTCATACTTATGACTGAGCTTAATACGCGTTTTTTTTAAACTACTTATTGTCTAATGTAATTTTATTAGAATATTTCAAACTACTGGGCGACGGAATGAGCAGAATCTAACCTAAGGTTATAAATATAAACAATAAGTTATACGCAATCCTTGGTTTCTGTACTCGTCAACTTGAGAGCCTGACTGATGGTGATCTCGTTATACGCAATTGTTACTATCATATATTTTTTTCTCTCTATTTTCTTTTTATTTTAAGAATAAAAAGTTACAAAAAATTAAAACTCACATGTGGAAAGATGCACGGCGATTATTTTTATAAAACACTTATCTTCGTTTGATAAAATAGATTAAAAATTAAATTACGTACCTCCGATAGGTATGGTGGCGTTGGTTTTGTACTCCCTGTCTTCGTGCGAAAGTGTCCTCCTCGTGGTTGGATTCTTGTACTCCTCACGGAGCGGGAGCGGGGGACACGAGATGAATTGCCGGTGGAACTCAATTGTTCTGTGTGTCGACACGTTTGTACCTTGTTAAAATTTATAATGTTAGTTACATAAAAAATAGTTCCTCACATCAGGCGGGCAAATATATGATTGATTCACCTATAGCATAGCATAGCACGTTACTGGCACACCTCTCTCGCGTCTTTTATATCCATATCTCTAACCATATATTAGTAGATATTCGTCGGTTTCGGGTATCCTTTACTTTGTATGTCCCCAATCTGGTGGATATAACTCCGTCTAGGTCGTGCCTGATCAATGTTGCAGCTCAAATTGCAACATTCTATTGTCACTCTCTTTTCTATTCATCCTTTTAACATAAGTATGTAATAACAAAAACTGCATCATTATTCACTGAAACGCTTCAATATCACGTTAAAAATTTGCAACTGTGTTTAAGAAAATAATAAAAAAACATTAGAAATTTTGGCCTAATTTGTAACTGCATTTCCTGCTTCAAAATAAATAGGTTCGTGTCAATCAACTTATTAGAAAAGGTGCGTTTTTTTACAGAGGGTCCAAAATGGCGCGACAGAACCTTGCCCAAAAGGCACCGACGCAATTATTTTGTTTCCCGTCTGAATTGAAAAAGTGTGCACATAATTAGGTCTATGAATTTATACAATGCAACGAAATGTATCGATACCACAATTATGTTTTGAAATCGACGCAAACAAATGCAGCCGGTTAATTATCAATGTATATAAATAATACTAGGGATGTGCACATTATCGATGAAATATTTTTTGTTAATAAAATGACAGGCTGACTTGACTTGATTTAATTTGTTCTTTCGATAAGTGAACGAATTAAGTTCAAAAGCTCGATTGCATAAGATCGGTGAAAAGGTGGCGTTCAAAGTTGACTCTTTCATATGTTATTTGGATTTTGTATTTCTATGAAACTGTCATCCCAGGAAAGGTCTTTTAAATTTTTCGTGAATAGCGGTTAAATGGTTTAAAATGTTGTTTAAGTTGAAGATATATGGAGTCACAAGAGAGCATTGGCTTTTAAGAAATAGCATAACTAAATAGGTTAAGCAATATGTATTTAATAGAAAAAAACTTTAATTAAGAAAGTTTGAATGATGTGAGAAATACGAATACTATAATATACTATTGATCAACTTTACAATAAAAAATAAACATTAAGCTGTTATTAAAGTATCGATGTTTTCCGTTATCGAATTAGCACAGCCCAATTAGCGAGGGTCACTGCGAAGCGGCTTACACCGGCCACCTACAAATTAAGTCTATTAAGTCAAACTTTTAAGTCCCTTGTGCACGCGAGATCTTTCCTTCTTGTCCAGTGGAGTTTGGGGCTTACAGGCTAAGTACGTACTCGCCATTTGTTTGTTCCGTTCGCATTTTGTTTCGGGATATTTGGACTTTAAGCGGGATTTTAGACGTTTCCTCTTCCTTTTGAATATTATCTTAATTTGTTTGTGTATTCTTTCATTTGAAGTTTTCAAATAATGTCAATGTAATGTAATACTAATATTATGAACAGGAAATATTTGCTTGTAATGGGAAAACCCTAAAACCACTGAACCGTTGTTAATAATTCTTTCTTCAATAAAAACAACTATCCTAAAGTAAATATGTGTTTCCGTTTGGATAATGTAGTGGACGTGGGCTATGTTTTGAATTAATAACATGCAATATTGATCAAGAGCTTTTAGTTTTAATCGTTTAACCGCAGTGTATCTTAGTGCATTTTATATTATTAACACTACAAAAAAATTATAATGACTAATCAAATATTTTATTCGGTGGCTGTTGATGTGGAGGAGAAATTGCTCATACAACATAGGTAGTCTGCAATTCTTAATTAATGTTGTCATGTTTTGATGACGTGATATTTTAGGTACCTCAGTTTATCTTTTTTATTTCTTCTGGTTCAAACTAAACAAAGTACCTCTGAACATGTACATATAATCCCATGTGTTCCTCGCAAGGCCCCGGCCTCACAAAAGCGATCCTCGGGAGCAGTTGCGGCCCCGTGCGTGTTCCGGGCTTATTACTGGATATAATTTCACTATTGTTCGCCGCCGGCGCTGCCTGTCCATATGGCGTAACGTAAACTTTTTTCACCCGTAAGCCAATTTCGATAGTTCGAGGTCTTTTACGAGCGCCGTCTTAGTTTCGCGTGACTGCCCGGATGTCGGATGGCGGAAGGAATGAATTACCTTATTCATTTACCGCATGTTTATTATTTTAATACAAGTTATGCCTTTGACACTTTCTTACTTTTATAGTAGGGCTGTTAATTCACGCAAAGAGTAATTAATTTTCAATATTGAGTAGTGAATACGTTTATATTTCGTGCCGGTATGAGGATGAATAGATGGACAGATGGATATTTGTTACCTTATTCACATTACAACTACCGAATTAATATTTAAGGATGTTACATGAACTGTTGTTACTTAAATATCGTATATTTAAAACAAGATTGTATGTTTTTGACACAAATAACATTTTATTTAAATTTAAATGTGTCATCTGAGAAACTCTTAATCAGGCCTCCTCTTAAAAACAGTTCTAAGAAAAGTTGTATATCTTTAATGTGCAAGTCATATTAGCTAAAATAATAAAGACATTTAAATGATGTATTTAATATGCAAATCTTCACTTAATTGGTACCTATACATAAATACTTTTATCAGGTCTAGTCCGAACGTAGTATAAACTTTGTCTTTGAATTTTCTTTGAAAAAGTTCGCGTCGGACGCACACGACGGGTTCCGTACCATTTATTATTTATAAAAACCATTATCAATAAAAACGGGAAAAAAATCATGTTTGGAAGCCCCATTAGAATTTTTTTATTTAATGATTTCTGTAAATTTGAATATATCTATAACTAAATATGCTATGAATACTTCAAGTGTCTACCTGTTGCCGTTAGCAAAACAAGCAATTGAAATAAGAAACCCTGACACTGCTCAAACTGCTGTCACAAATTACAGTTTCTAGGACATTCTTAGTAATGTGTTTCAGAACGACCTACGACAAATATGTTCGACGTCCTTCAAATGCCCCAGAGCTATTTATCGTTACTGGAACTCCCGTGGGAAGAAAACCACTATCTACCACCGATGATAACAAACGAGCTCGCGGCGCACCACCGCCGTATCCTATATAAAAAAGTATTGATAAAAATAGACGCATATTTACTGTAGTAAATTGATTGTTCTGTTTGTTTGTTACAAATTATTTTTTGCATGAAAACAAGATAATATTTAAAAGAACAAAATAACCCAATATAAAGTTAATAAAGCTACAACCGACTAAACGTCCGACTGGATAAGGGAATGTTTTTCTTAATGTGACCATAAATGTGATTTGCTTCTTCATCAAGAATTATACGTAGATATCAAGGAGGTGTAAGAGCATAATCATTGAAACGTGACTAACTCTATTTCATGTCAGAATTTTTTAAAGTTTTAATATACTTCTCAGTTAAGCTTATTTATGCGTCAGCAATAATCGCGTTCTAATTCTACTGCTGTCGAGGTTCCTTTCTTATCAGGCCAAAGCTTGAAGGTGCTTCTCGCATCTAAGATTCACACTATACTGACTTATTAGTCATTTCATTTCTCCGGCCGTTAGTTTTTAAAATTCTATTCCAAAATATCAGACTACTTCCAATTGTTGCAACTCTAATAGATTTTAAATCCCACTGAATCCCCTTGTCCTTACAAACCACTGTTTTTATCAGTTTGCGGGTAAACTAGACATGATGCTGAAGGGTGGCTTATATTTGTGGGCGGTCTTCCTTCGACTCCTTAATTCTCCATCGGTCTTCTGTCCTTCAAATGATGTGGCTTGTCATGTTCATTAGATACTTTTTGATATTTATTTAGTCTTTATTTATAGGTTTTGTTATCTGATTATGATACATTTATGTGAAGCCGCGGAGTAAAATATAGAATATTTTAATTGTTTACGTCTCTCCTGCGGTTTTTGCAACAGTGCATCGAATAATAACAAATTGGGTGCCGGCTCGTGACATGTCCAATCAAATTAGTTTTTCATTTAATGCTGATAATTATTATCGTGAATTAGTAATAGTGACGCGATGTGTAAATTAACAAAATAAATATGTTTTAAATGGACGTATGTTTACTTTAATATGTGGTTTTGTGTCTACTATACTCATTCACTACCATGCTATTGTTTGAAACGTATTCAAATTAACTTTAGTGCAAATAAATGGATATGTGTGTAATAAGAAAATAAAATAAATAAATTTCATGACGGTTTATTTTCACATTTAGGACAACTTGCGTTTATGTTGAGTTGTTTTAGTTGCAGGGTTTTGTCGTCTTCTAAATTCCTAATAGTTATAGGAGACAAGCAGAATTTCGCGGTTTCACCCGCCGGGCAATTTAATTTAACCGATGAATGTCCACCCTAAGATGAATATGATTGAGCATAAACATAGATCTGAGGTTAACTTACATTGGAATACAGTTCAATACAAACTTTCATCCCTACTTTAGGCCTTACGGGGATAAATTTAGAAAAAGAAACCCAGACTCAGGACATACATGTTCATGCACACAAATGTCTCTCCAAGATGGGAATCTAACCCACGACCTGCGGCGTGAAAGCAAGTATCTTACAAACCAGGCCAACCGGCCGCTCCGTATATATCAGTCAGTCTCTTCTTTCATACTATATAGATGTTAAAACAAGCGAAGAGGCATGCTCTTCCTGACACGATCATGAATCTAGAGCTTTAGCTTCATCGTCTCCACACGACAAACGATCATGATTACCTGTTTACTTATAGAGCTGATTCATTTATTATGTATGCATCCATTCTGCAAAAGGTATATGTTTCAGAGTAGTTAGTTACAGTTTTAATAGTGCTAGAAAAATAACATCTGTTGCAGGAATGGGCCGGCTCGACCGGTGAAAGACCACGAACTCACAGAAGACATGCATGAAATATAAGCATGCGTTTCGTTTCGTTGCCTTTTCCCCTTCCTATCATTTAACCTAAAGGAAATGATGGGAAGGGAAAGAGAATTTGGAGGATTTCTTTCCATAGATATACGTATATAGATTCCCATCCTCTGTCCATTAAACTTAGGCAATGCATCCGCAAATTATTAGCTTGTTGCAGAGGCCTATGAATAGGGCTCACTTAATATCGAATGACCCGCGTGCTCGTTTGCCACCGTCTTCTGTAAAAAAATGTTCTATTGTTTGTATTCTGGCTTGCCTTGCCATCTGAAGTGTTGAGAATACTTGAGAGTTTGGTGGTACTTACTTGTTTTTGAGCGTGGCTCTCTCGGTCCGTCGACTGTCACTTTGATTGCCTTCTGATACGTCGCTACTTGAGGAGGTGATGTTGACACCGTGATTGTCAGCGAAAAACTCTTCCCTGGAACAAATATATCAAGAGTTATTACTTGAAAAATCATTTACTTATTAATAGTAAACAATAATTAGAGTTGAAAAGAAAATAATGTAAACCATCAAAATTTAATAGGATGCTTATTGCAAAAATATTCCACTGACCAATAAGTAAAATCGAACTGCGAACTATAAAACATTACTGTCTATAATGAAAGCACTAACAAGCAATAGTTATATTAGAAAACCAAAAAAACGTAGCCCTATAACATCCCGGGAAGATTACGAATCGAATCACAATTCACCGTTCAAAATCTTAGTTAACTACAAAAGGTCATTGTGGAACAGACATCGTACATATGTACATAAATAAATAACCACGCATACGTATAAACATAAATAACCGTGCAAAACAACCATTCATTTCCGTTACCTTCATTACAATAGCTAAAGCAACAAATATGTATTATACTAAAGGTATATTTATATTTAGACTAAGACTAAAAAAAGTTAGACAGCAAATTAACAATTTACGAGGATATATTTATTTATAATAAGTAATCTTTTAATCAGTAATGAAAGTATATTTGTAGTTAATTATTACATGTGAGTCATATTGGAGGCCATATTAGATATAAGAACGTGTCTAAATATTTCATATCGCTCCGGCAACAGCATTTTCCCGCGCAAAGCTCTACGCACGGACTAGTTGGCGCGCGTACGGTGGAAAATAGAGTGCTTTTTGGGCGTCCGATTTGCGGTCGCCAGTAATGAATGCACCGATAAATACGGAATAAAATTACAGTTAAAATGAGTGGATTAACATGTCTAATGCAGATAATTCGTGTGTAGAGCGCGCTCTCGATTTAGTGCGAATGATTGATTTCGAAGCTTCGCCTGGCCGAATGCGTTTACATATTCCTTTTCTGTAGTAGGATCAGTTATTTTATTAGAGTGTATGACACAAGTAAATATCGCTGTTATAAACAATAAGGAAAAACGAATCGTAATACTTTGTTCTTTAAGAAGGGAAGGGATATAGACCTTAAGAAACAGAAGCTGAGCCAAACGACAGTCATTATTGTGCTTGTTTTTTTAAATAACCAGGCGAACGCTCTTATATTCTTTTTATTTAACCTTTTACCTTTGACGACATAACAGATGAGCTCAAATGGTTCGAAAAATATTAGAGTTATATATTCTACTGCGTTTTGTTAAATCTATGATGTGACATTGGTCCTATCCTCTACTATTATTTTATTCCTTATGAAATTGACGAACTCTACCATACTCCTTGGTACACAAAGACAGGTTACATATCTGTACTTAACTCTATTTTACTACTTTACTTAACTCTCTTTTACATTTTTGTAATGTTGATGTTGTTGACCGGCGGTGGTCACATAACCTTTTGCTTTAAAAATACAAATTTTACAATAATTTTTCGAGATACAATAACAATTTTTTATTCAAATAGATCGATGATATCTAAATATGTACTTAAAAGTATTTGTTTATTATTAAGTACTCCAGTTTAAGTTAAATTTAAAAAAATGACAATTTAAAGAAAATAACAAAAACAAATAAATATTATAAATGACACATTAACCCCGTACTCTAATATTATTTGTTCTAATTACGAGTTGTCATTTTTAACAAATAGATATGAGCGGAACGAAATTTCAATTGCGGTTCCCACCGATACTGATAAACTATCAAGCGGTCGGTATTTCCTGAACGAGTCAAGACTGGTCCGCGAACATATCGCTTGTGCGTTTATGTTCAATTGCTTCTGTTATTTTTAAATACTACGTACCTACAAATTATTAATTAAAATGCACAATCATTTCTACTCGCCTGACAATCAAGCGTAGGCGTCGGAGTTAAAACTCGGTCCAATTTTTATTTGACAAATGAAAGTAAACTTTACGTACGACGAAGGTACCTTTTAAAATTTTCTTAGGTATACTTAAAAAATAATAAAACCACATATTTGTTATCATAGTAGTCTATGGATTTTGTTGACTTTGAATATGATAGCATTTTAATTGACGTAATTTTTAAATGTTCTATATTCGTGTTCGTAGACACTACAAAGCAACACTCAGCCTCAGAGCAACAGTTCAATACGGAAACAAATCACCATAAACCACTAGCCGCTAAACGCCAAAGGCGTGTCCCGAACGATGTGAAATATTGCGTTTAAAATCGCCATCAAACTTAATGCATTTCGCATGATCAGTCATCAACAGTTTAGGACCTAACACAATACGCGAGAAGCAATAAACATAACATTGTATTCCAACCGTCGACCGTCTTCTGGAGGTGTTGAGAGAGGTGCGTGAAATATTCAATTATTGTGCGCGGGCGCAGGTGGGCTCGGGTCGGGGGTGCGGAGGGCGAGGGGCGGCGGCCATCTTGATTTACGATCGAGCGTAAATCCCGAGTGACATTTGCAAGGCGACGGTTCACGCTCAGGCATATAAGTTTCGCTATGACACGATTTTCACGAAAATCGTTTGCGGTGAGCGTGCAGCGAGGACAAGAAGTAAACTCTGTGCGTATCAATGTGGGATTGACGTTTTCTATACTACGGTGTTTTAGTACAACTCTAAATCTATGCTATGTAGAATTAATCGCCATTCATACGAGAAACAAAAAATAAATTATGTCAGAAAAATCTAATTAATTGAATATTACGACGAGTATTGAACCACTTTTCAATCATACAACCACTTTTTTTTAAGAAGGTGGCCAACGAGCAAGCGGGTCACCTGATAAGTGAGCGCTACCTATAGGCATCCACAACAGGTAAATGAGTTGCAGATGCGTTACCTACCTTTAATGGACAGAGGAGTGAATAGATAAGCAAAAGGATGTTCCCTTTTTCGTTCACTCACTCCCCTTCCAATCCTCTTTCCGTTCCCATCCTATCCTTACTAGGAAATTATGGGAAAGAGTAAAGAACTGAAGTTGGGCCTCCGGCACCGTCTTCTGTGAGCTGATAATATAACTTTCTACCAATGTTATATTATCTAGTATTGATTCAGATGATTTATTTTTTTCTTTTTCATGCAGTCTATTTTATGGATACACGGGATGACTTGACTCTGAATTGTTATTACTTCTTAATACTGTTATTACTCTATTTAAGACATCTTGTATTATATGGTTCGACAAGCGTAGTTCATTACCAGTTTTTCAAAATCCTGGGGTCACCATACGGTGTTACAATCGGCGAATCACCCTAGTTAACAAACTGCTCTCCACGTCTAGTAGTTCTATAAATAAAAATAATAATGTTTTTGGGAAAGAGGATAAAAACTCTTTTAAAATAGAACCAATTTTAAAGGCACACTTATATTTTGTCCATTTATATTGACATAACCTAACGGCTTATAAATCATTAGGGAATACCGGGAAACACCTCGCAACCTCTTGCTAATAAAAGATAAACACCAAATACTTTATTATTGTTATGTTTTGAGCTAAATTGGATACGCACGAACTAGAACCATACTATCGGTGTGTTGTAAAATAGCTGACAGATTTTCCTTAAATATATTATTTATATACTAAATAGGTTTAATAGTGGAAGATAGTTGGTGAGTTTTTTTTATCTAGTTATAATTATACTTAACGCTATTAATTTTAGTTTTAGTACTAAACTTGTAGTTAGATTAATTACATCCTTTTTTGGCATTATGTCCTGTTTAATTGTACCTAATTCTTAAAAAAATACTAATAATAGCACCCATGCCAGTGAAGAAAAGAATAATCACGAGTGGTATTAATTTTGTCATACATACATTATAACCAGCTAACGTTAGTCATGATATAACCTCTCTTTGTATATAGCAGTACTCATTTTCAAGTTTCATATGCACATCGTTCATGATAGCTGGTTAGAAATGAACTATATAACGACGCCAATAGTCTATGACCTGTAAAACTTACGGTCGTATTAGGTTCCAATCCGCCATTCCATATGTACATGAACCATTTTCTGGCACAAGCTATATCTCTAACCCGATAACATTAAAAAAATAAGTGCGGGTTTTCCACAGTTTGTATCATAGTTTATGTAACAAACTATTTATTAAATAAAAATCAATAGTAAAATGTACAATAATTTTCACAGCAATATTCATATTACTTTTCAAAAATAGCGCTTCTGTCTGATTTATATGTGTAAAGAGACACGAGGCAACAATCAGAGATGACCAAAAAGTCGATGAGTGTAAAAAACATATGAAAGCTTAGAATAGAGCGTAATAGGACGGCGACCGCTACACAAAATGATTCGGTCGCATTCTGGTCATGCCGTTTACGTGCGACCACTCGCGCCTAATTATGTGTTCAACTTAATGACAACTCATGATGTCTTTTTTATACTTTCATAGTAAGTATGTATATTTCAACCTAAAAATCCTATCGAAATCTCAAGCGTAATTTCGCGTGTGATCAGGCAATAAAGCTGTGCAACTTTTATTGACAATACAAGCACTTACCTAAACTTATAAATTCCGGTAGATCGGGAATATTTAATTTTTTAGTACTTTAGTACGTTATTTATTTCCCACGAAAGAAATTGCAATGTCCTGATGACAATTTTAATATTTTTTTTTCAAAATCGCAAAAAAAGTTTTTCGTTTTACAATTTTACACTCAACTTGTCTATAACGTATCCTGATCAAACATAAATAACATCAATATGCATGGGTATCGATAATTTGGTGCGGCCCGTCGAGCCCGGCCTGTCCGCTCAAATCACGTCGCATTAGTAGCGCGCTGTTGTGATGACCACGTCACTAACTCCACGTATTACGAGTATTTAGTTACACGCCTAATTATGATCATCGATATATGAAATAGGGACATCTCTAAAACGATATATCGATCTGGGCGATTTTTTTATATATTTTTGAATACTAGCTGAGGAAGCGAAGAGCTCTCGTACCGAACGAATTGAACATCATCATCATCATGATGATGTTCAATTCTACGAACGTAAAATTGAACGAAATCAATAAATAATTATAATCATAAAAAAATAATAATAATTGAAATCACATTATCAATTTTATGGAAATGGGAAAAATATTTAAAGTCTGAAATTCTCTTTATTTCAGTGATTAGCGACATGGGTTTCGAAATAAGTTAAAAAACCTCAGTAATGACTAATTAGCAAATTATTATGTCATTTACGAAGAATGTTAAGTGTGCAGTGCAGTTTAGTTAAAGACATAACATGGTTATATACTGTAATAGAACATTTCTTTTTTTATAGCACGAAGAAGAATGAGAAGTAAAAAAAATACAGTCAATAAATTTGGTATCTCTATCACGTTTAGCTATATTTAAATATGAAAGAAAAAGTATTTTATACTTAAAATTATATTTAAAATAAAAATAAAAGGTCTATTGACCCTATAAGACGTAGTACAAAGTATATTAAATTATGATCTAGGAACAAGTAATCGTGTTTTATACCCGTGAGATGACCAGTCGCGAGGCGGAATGTTCTGGGACCTGACATCAGTGTTACACGTGCATGTGGGTCGGTAATATGTTGGATGCGCGAGCGCAGCGCAACACAATGGAACTGTAAAGTACGAACGTCATTTACTGCCGCCTGCGGTTTGGAAATTAAAATCCCTCCTCTCTGATACCGAGATGCATCGGGGAAAGTTTCACGAGGTTGCCATGCACTCCGTCTGTTCTTATGTTCAGAGTTTGAACTTGAAAATCATACAGTTTCCTCAGGCTAGACCGGTGAAATACCACGACCTCATAGAAGACAGGCGTGAAGTAGAAGTATTCTGCGTTTCGCATTAAGTGTGGGGTGCCGCAGATCTAATTCCTCTCCTTTTTCCATTCCCATCCATTCTAGATATCCAATAAGGAAAGCATGGGATGAGGATTTGACGAGGGAGGGGCAAAAGAAATATGTATTTTTTTTTCCGTTTCCTCCTCTACCCATTAAAGGTAGACAACGTCTGTAGAAGCCTATGTGTAGTTCTTCCTTTCAGCGGCCAAGAATACTTCACCGTAATTGATTTATAAGAAATGCTTACCATTTTTGAGTTGTTTCTTTAGAACTTGATTCGCTTTCTTAATGTGCTGACGAACTAAATAATCATTATTAATTCGGTATAAAAGAATACAGATTAACAAGTTTTTAATCGACTCAACTGATTTTAATGAATTGTAATTTATATTCTTGGAGGAATTAAAATTGTCAATATTTAATATTATAAAGGAAGTCGTACACTACGAGCGATACGAGATGAGTAACAAAATTTTATTTATACGTATGTTTTTATTGGTACAAGGGACGATTAGAGAAACTACTATTTACGAGATATATTCTGGAATGACGGTCACTTATAGAAAGACGTAACATAGATAGGCTAAGCTAAAAGTTGGATTGTCTATCTGATCAAATGCGGTAGGGTAACTTTGTGGCAATCTTGAGAAAAGCCTAAATTTAACAGTGGGAGTTAAAAGAGATAATGTTCAATGATTTCAGATTATGAGGGTTTGATTAGAATATAAACTGTAAGCGTTTTCGTTTCAACTGTTTGCATTTGCATTTGTATATGTGTATTTAATTATGTAAAATCTATGTGTTCTTTCATACATCTATTTCAATATTCATATATTATATTAGTAATATTAATTATTACATTCCTGTTGCTACTCCCCTTCACACACGAGTTATTTGTACGGGATGCTTACAAGCATTTCTAATAAATAATTAGGGTAGATTTAAAAAGGCAAATATTTAGAGAATCTTGAACATTGAAAGGCTAAAGTTTTGTATGCATGTCAAACGAAAGAAGTTGTATCTAAACTATGTATAAGGATATCTGTCCACATAAGAATATATTTGCAAATGTATTGGAGTCGAGTTAGCGTCTCGTGGACGCCAGCCTTAATAAGTATTGGCTGTCAGTCACCTCTCGTGCACCGAATATTGCACCTGAAACCGGATCGCCGTGCGATCGGTTGCGTTACGTCTGATATTTCTCGGCCCATTGGCTTGCTAGGACATTCTTGAATTAGCTCCTTGATCTATATTTGACATCTATCGGTTCCGATATCGTTTTTTACACCTTTTGTCATAGTGTTATTTTTGTTTGTAATTTTTTTTGTTGTACGTTCATGTAACTTATGTTTGATATTCTAGGTGTAGAAAACTTTTGATGAAAGAAAACATATCCGAACAACATTAGCATCCATTTTTCAATAACATTGTCTTTTATTTGTAGTCATTCATTCATTTCCCATGTAAATTGAAACATAAACATTCTGTAAAAATCTTATTTAATGTGCATAATTCGCGTAAACATTTCTTAAATCGCTTACCTCTTCCACTCCTCCCGACGAACCTCAAGTCATTGAATTTGGCTACTCTATTCTTCATCACGGCGGTATTATTTCTAAGTTCAGCAGTAATGTTCTCATCGTTGCCAGCGCGGATAGTGACCAGCGTGCCGTCCAGCACTTCACCCAGCGCTACCACTTTGAAGCCGCCAGGTAGAGTCTTGTTAGATCGCCAGTGCTGCGGTAGCATCGAACACATGTAGTCCGGGCTCCCAGTTCGAACTGTGAAATAAAACTTATTTATTACGTGTCTATTAAAAGTATCCTTTGTTTTAAACCTAAGATATAAAATATGTAAATAAATAAGAAATAGAGTACATGCAGGCCGGATTCCATGGATAAGGGAGACCAAGCGGCTGCGGTTTAGGAAAAAATGGTTAGGGTAGAGAGAACCCTGCGGACAATTCGCATAGTGTCGAGGGGCTACGATAAAAATGCGCGGTGTGTTTCGTTGTACAGTGTTTAAAAATTGTAATTTAACATACAGTGTACTGTACCTTTATTTTTTTTATTTCTTGTAATTTTTTTATTCTTATTTTAATCGATTAAAATGTTAGTGTTGAATATGTAAATATATATCACGTACAGCATAAAAGATACTATTATTTATCTAATGAAATAATAAAATATCGAATAAAAAAAATACCTAGCTCGCAGTCGGTAGGATTCGAACCTACGCTCCCAGAGGGAATCTGATTTCTAGTCAGACGCCTTAACCGCTCGGCCACGACTGCTTGTTCTCAGAATTATTTAATTGTATAGCATTAGCCACTGTCATTAAGTGAAAGCAAATATTCACGGCTATTGATGAGAGGATACAAGAACAATTTTTTCAGTTCGTGACGTGTCGTATGATAGCTGAAGTCTATGCACGACCTTTATAGTACTAGATGGTACCGCCGGCTTCCCACGCGTTCGTTTTTTATTTTTCACGCTGGCAATTTTTGTAATTAGTTGGATTCTGTGTATTCTGTGGATTACATTTATAGTAGTAGTATACATCTATATACAGTACATCATACTCAGTGGCTAGCCATCCGATTTGCGATCTTACGGTTGCTATAATTCGATTTCTTGATATGGGGAAGTGATCAGTTATTGATTAACAGTGGTAGAACCAGCAACAACATCTGCTACACGAATGGGTCGGCTCAACAGACGTTATGTAGACGTGCTCTGCGTTTCGTCTGATGAGCGAGGAGCCGGAGGCCTAATTACAGTCCTCTTACCCTTCCCATCCTTTCTTCATAAGGATAGGCTGGGAACGGGAAAAGGATTGGACGGGGAAGGGAATTAACGGGGAAATGGAAATATTAAAAGAATCCCGGTTACACGACCTAGACAACATACCCTATTACTTTTGCTTCCTGAGATTGTTTTCTCCGTTTGTATTTAGTGGATTAGGTGTTGAATAAAGCAAAATCAGAATGCATGAAGCGTTCTTATTTTAGGTTTTGAATGATTTATAAACTAAATATACAGTTATAGTATTGATTTTAAAGTATTCTATGGGACAATGAAAGAGAACACCTGCTTTGAAATTATGTAATGTTTTTAAAATAACTGCTTATATACGTCACAACAACACCTCTTAGCATCGACAGCTTGTTATCAAATTAGTACGCGTATAATTGGAAGCGCCATAAAATTGATTGAACGAGGAAAAACATTTATAATATAAACATATTGTTTATAGTTATCGACGTGGTCACACAGGCTTGTTGTTAACCAAATATCACTACAAAAGTCAATGACCGAAAAAAATTACAAAATATATACTCTCACTTCTTGTAGCCTATACATATTCTTTAATTTTTAAATAATCTTTTTTATTCTATTTTAAAAGAATTTTACTTGACTGATCTTAATAAATTCTTTGTCTAAACAGTAGGTACTCATAGATCTTATTTTTAACGGTAATGATAAAATCTTTGCACGAACAATTCTATTGTGTAATTCATACTTCATTTACATACTTTTATGTGAATAAAATGTTATATTTGGTAGCGATGTTTGTTTGCTTAAATATTATAATTGAGTTATTTATATTTGTATATTCTGCTTTAGGATGTAAATAGACTGAAGCATCGTAACAAAAACAATGAAAAAATTAATAGTATAACTGTGGTTTCTCTATTTACGGAAGCTACGTACAAATTATGCGGCCACAAAGTGCGGGCAAGGAATGCGGTTAGGCCGTGATAAAGGGTGCTATGATGCGACGAGTGCACGGCCAATCAAGCTTTCTTTGCCTAATTTTAAATAGATAAAAATGACTCATATATATTTATTTGTAAAGGCTAATCCTATCACGTTCAAGTGTATCCATTTCTAAGTCTATTTTTTTTATATTATAAAGGGGCAAACGAGTAGCAGGTCGCCTATTATAAAAATGGTCACCGAAGCCCATGAATGAGTACGCTCGCTTCTTGAAGGACACTAAGTCGTATTGGTTTGGAAACACCGCTAGTGACACATCATTCCACAACGCGGTTATGAAATTTAAATATTTTAGTAGAAAAGGGTAGCTCTTTCATCGTTAATGAGGGTTATGTAAATTTATTTCTTTAATTACGTTTCCTACAAAAAGTCTCATTACACGAAATTCCAAAGTACTTGTACTTCACTATTCTGTGAGATCGTAGTGCTTTATCGCTGCCTCCGTTCAGTTCTGGCCACAGCTGTAGCTGCTTCTGGCTTTATCACTGTTAGTGTGGATTTATTGACTGTTTTTTAACTTTAACATGTTTTAGAAATTCCGCCAACCCAAGCGAGTGTAAAAAATTAAACAGTGTATTAATAATTTAAATTAAATCAAATTGTCAAAATTTGCAATTATTATATTCAAAGTAATTAATATAAGATCGTATGTTGTGCCATTAACTACGACTTTGAGCTGTTTTTATAAACTTAATACTTTATATTTTATAACATTTATTAATTGCAGCATCAGAGCTTATAGAAACAAATATTATCGCAATTTTTATAGAATCAATTTCTTAGCTAAGAATATTAATAGCTATATTCTAGCTAATAGTACAGCCAGAGTTATTTATAAAATAATTATACGGTGCTCAGATTTAAATTCACGTTAAGAGGCCAAGCATAGCAGTTAATAAGAACATTAAAAAGCTATCGGAAACTCCGTTAGCAGTCAACATTCTTAATAGAATTCCTATCCGAGTTGCTGTTACTTGTACATACATTGCTTATATTTTTACGTCATTACCTTGTTTAGCAATAAGCAATGTATGTCGTAGAACTTTTTAATTAATTTATTTTATACTTAATTATAAAATTTACTTAAAATTGACATCAGCGAACTAATTGACGAAAAATCCCCTAAACCAAGGACGATACGTGCACACTGATATTAATAAAATTTAAATGAGAAAGAATAATAGGCCCATAAAAATATTTTTTTTTACTTTTATTTTTTACAGAATAAAAATAAAAAGAAATCTCCGTTGCACACTAGCTACTTTTTGGGGCCAATTATATTAGATAGTTTTTATAAGTTGTGTTTTTATATTTTTAATTACCTGATATTTTTTTTATTAATTTAAAACATGAAATAGACGTACATCCATTTATGTCATCATAAATGTGATTAAATTACGAGTACTCATTTCCTTGCTTAACAATTCGGGAACACGGACCTAACATAATATAGATCTCTAGATCGGCCCCGTCAACCTGTGACCTCATTAGGGCACATTCAATGAGCTCATTACCATGAGTGCTTTTAGAGGCGGCTGACTATACTAGGGATCCACGAGGTGTTGACTGTACGTGATTGTACCTAATTGTTATACCTTTATTTGTGCATCGAATCACACAAAGACCCGACGCGGTTATACTCACATGTGGGGTAGATAGAGCCTGCATATTAATTGACCAAACACGATGGAATGTATTTTTGTTAATATCTTACTTGTCAGATGTTTATTAATATAGTAGGTATTATATGCAATGTGCAATAAAATAAATAAATGAGCCGTTTATAGATCAATCCGACTCGTGCTTATCTATGGCGTCTCATGAAGAGAAACAGCAAAATGTTAAAAATTTCATGTTGCAAAATGTCGGCGTTATATATACTTGTTGTGTCCTTCTAGTGTTGTACTGTGTTCCGTTTGTTGCGCAAAGAACTGTAGACGCAATACTATGTGTGTCATCCTTAACTCAATTTCTTTATACACTTTCAGAAGACTAATAAAGTAACCAAAACTCCCCCCTCTAACCAACTCATTCGTGCAGCTTTTGCTAGCTCTACCAGCCGGCTCTCTAGAATTATTAAAATTGTTTCAGTCGTTTTAGAGCTTATCCTTAACTATAGATATAGAAAACTTATTTTATTAATAATCTCTAATAAATTCATAATCACATCTAAGAAACGTTTAATAAAACGGTGGAGTCGTAATACCGCTTTGGATATATATATTTTAAACATGCCAACATTCTTATAAGCAATTCAACAATGCTGACTGCGTTTACAGATCGTTATCGATACTAGTCGAAAGCCGAAACACCGTGTTTCGCTTACCGAATGCTTGAATAAAAATACAATATGCTAAACGTAAGGTGTAGATTATTGTTGATATTATTGACACTCATTTTTATGATCATGTAATGATAAAATTTATTTTTTGTCTCAGCGTGTAACTATAAGTGTATAACTATGTATATTTATGTGATAGACAATATGTATAAATATTATTTTTAAAACAATTATAAAATACATATTCCTGCTGTTGGTAGAGAAACCTTCGGTTAATTATCTATTATTTTATATCTATTAGACATTAACGAATAAAAATCGTCCGTTTTTTACACAGATTTTGGGTTTAGGCAGTTAGTTGGTGATTATTTTTATTTCATAGCTGCCCGTTCGTCATCAAAGAACACGTTGGGTTAATGTAAAGTTTTACACCTTTATATATAATTGCCAGTCATTACTCTTGAGTTTGAATTAAAATCCCAATCACTATTACACACTATAATTATAGTATTATGTATTACTTTCATTTTAAGTTTTTTTTTACAAGAAATTATAAATTTGCATATGTTATCAGCGTTGATGTCTTTTCCACAGTTAAAAGAAATTTTCGCATTTAAATCTAAAAGATGGTATTTATAAAAAACAAATGGTTAGTTTCGTAAGAATATTTTATTCTTTATAAAATGATGAACGGGCACAGTTAAGTTCTTTAAAAGAATATCGAAAAAAAATCGAAGCTATCGAATAAAATAAAAGTTAAGCTATAATAATACTTTTGTAATTCTGTATACAAACAATGCTATGCCTATTTTATTTTAATACGTAAAAATTAATTAAAACCTTGTATCTTTATATTTATTCTTATATGTATTAAATAAGTATATGTTACTATTTAAGCTGTATCATATAATTTTTTATGGCTATGTTAAACTTTATTTGTAAAATCTTATGTTTGGAAAATCCGGATACATTACATGTTTACCAATCTTAATATGAATAGTGATACGTAATATACGGGGTCAATATTACACATTTTTCGGGTAAACCCGAAGAGTTTATTGATACAAGAACAAAAAACATAGGTAGTTGTAGAGTATGAATAGAGAGTTGATTAGAAAAACACGTGCGTGTGTCAGCAATGCGAAGAATTGTCTGACTTAAATCATTAAATGAATTCCTACTCGATTCGTAGTAAAGTATGACAAAGTAAAAAAATCATTCATCATATAAACACATATTCATATTAAACTAATGATATCCCAGTGGTCGAAATTCATTAAGGTTTCTTTATTATTTATAAAATCTTTTATGTTATTTAGTTTATCTATAACACAATTAAGACATATTTGTATGTATGTCCGATGCGAACATTTCTGTGTTCGCAATATTCTTACAAGTTTCCCAAAAATTTCCCTTCACCTGTTAATTTAGATAATTTTTGACATTTAATTCTTCGATCTTTTATCTTGATGTATATGGAGACATCAAAAAGGTATTGAGCGATTCAAATCCTACGAATATGCTAATTAAAAGGAGTTTAGATAGTAATCAATTAGAAATAAAAAGATACACATAAATATAATTATGTGATGTAAAAAATATCATTGCGACTAGTTTAAACTATAAGATATTTTTTACGTAAAAACGTCCTTAAGAAAGTTTTTTGTACGACTGTTAATTATAAGTCGTGAGGTTATTTGTGGGAGATTTCATAATCTACTTGAGAAGGTGTCTGGTATTTCTCTAGTAAAAAAAATATTCTCTCTCTAATAATTAATTAACCAGAGTCTTATCAAGTATTTCAAGTAACTATTTTCATATCATAATGATTCTAATTTATTTTTTTCAATCAAAATATTATATACATATAGATAGTACAAACATACAATTAAAATGAAAATTAGAAATTTATTTTAAAAATATATGTTAATAAAATAATATTATTTGCATTTATTTTAAAAAATAGTTGATGGACGTAAACACTAAGACACATTTTTTTAAATATATAAGTATTTAGATAATTAGCTTGGATTAATTTAGATAGAAGTACTAGTTAATATTAATTGTTATCAATGACAGTAATAAGCTTTCAGGTTATTTTTTTCATAAGAGAAGGGGAAAACGAGCGGCGGGAACACCGAGGTGCTCAACGAAGCCCATGGACACCTG
>JWHW01027157.1:1343920-1365966 GCA_000931545.1 Papilio glaucus
AAAGGGCATTCGACCACAGCCCATATCCTTTCAATGGCACAATGCTTTTTGTCGCCAACATCGTTTACGTTTCGACGTTAATATCTTGTTAGTTTGATTTATGCGAATGAATAGTTAAGATGTGAGTTATATATACGTAGGGTTGCCAATTTATTTCAATTTAATCAAAATTGAATAGTGGTAAAACCGCAACAACAACTTCTGCTCCTTTCCTAATAAGGATATGATGGGAAGGTTAATAGGATTGGATGGGGAGGGGATGAAATTAATGGGATGGAGGAAAAGGAAACATCCTTTTTCCTTTTTTTCTCTCCCACCTTGATCAGATTTTACTAGGAGTTTAATAGACTTATAGTCCATTACCTTCATCTTTCGTCCTTCCTACAAAGTACAGGTTACGCATCCATATCCGTAACTCTTAGGAAAAGGAAACATCCTTTTTCCTGTCTATCCCCTGCGACTTGCGTTTTACTTGTTGCGAATGTCTATGGGTAGCGGTCACTTAAGTGACCCGCTGGCTAGTATGCCAACTTCTTCCATGAAAAAAAAAAATTAATTAAGGGTGCTTAAACTTCCACTTTGATTATCGTCGAAGCTAGCGGGAACACAGTACACCTGTAATGCAATACATAACGTACTAATATAAGAAGTTGTGTTCATTGTTTGTTTGTGACTAGTTGCTTTGATATAATCATACACTTTGTGTTAATTTATGTTTACGGTTCATTTTTATCATCGTATCATATAAGGCGAACACTTTTAAAGCAAGCACAGCCCTAACGACTCGCAGCCTTCTTTGTTGAAAGCACGGTTTTGTTAAACTGAAGAAATATTGTGTGAACAGAATGTTTCTTAAACATTTTGAGTGAAATGATTTCACGGGTTTTTATTGAAAGTACGTAAATGAATTGTGGCCATTTATACTCTATTTGGGTCGAGTATAGATGATTAACGACGTCTTTTGCGTGCAGAATCAGGCATTTATCAAACGAATAATGTATTATCAGTTCAACGAATGTAGTAACAGTTCTGCGAATACCTATTAAATGTTTAAAGAGAGTGGCGAATGATCGGGCGACGTGGAAGACAAAAACTTGTTATGGGATCGACTTAACCATAAAGTGGGAAAAGGGCTGGAGACGATGATAAATTTGAAAAAAAGAAAAAAGACTTGCTTTCTGATTGTCTATTCTATAATGTGCTAAATGTTTTTATTGGCATATTTATTTTTACATGAAAAAGCAAACGATCAGCAATATCTATTGTTATATAATTTTTGTAACACTTAATACTTATTTTACCGCACTCTTTAATAAACAAATGATTGTAAGTAATAAGTAAAGCCAAACAGATAAAAAAGAAAGTGAAAAATCAAAGTTCCCTCTCGCCGAGCAGAATGTATACAAATCTTGAGCCGCAGATAATTCCGCAGCGACTTTATGTCGTGGAATATCGCTTCCCCGACTTTGCCCAATAAAGGGTAACCCGTGATCCGTTAAGTAAACAAAAAAGAACAACGGAAGGTTCGCGCGGGCCGCGAGACGACGTAACGAGTAAATCACGGGTAAGCCCCAATACGCGGCGCGCCGCCCGACTCTGCTCGCTTAAGCCCCGTAACCCCTTTAAGTTCACCTTCCGATATCCCGAATAAACGCGACGTGTGCTTTATTGAAGCTTTTAGGGTTCCGTTTAGAAAATTTAAAGAAATTCGGTTGCCATCAAATAATTTTTGATATAGGGTTATTACTGACAAACCACTTATTCCATCGCTAAGTCTACCTAGTTGTTACTCAACGAACGTAGGTTTGTTTCCGTGTCTGCTTTTTACTATGTCTGGCTTTTTCTGGTGCATAACGTGGGTTCAATACTTATGTGACAGATATTTTGGACTTATGAATCGCAAAATTAAATATATTTTTGCAGATAGTACGTTCCCCAATTGTTTCTTTTAATGCCCCGATATGGAAACAGGCATAATTTTTTTAGAATGTTTATACATGATTCGAAAAGTGTGTAGTCAAAAGTGCAAGCCAACGTGGATTCGAATATTGAACTGCAAAATAGTAAAAACGTTATTAGTTTAATATCAAAGTTGTGGAAATATAATTTATATGCGCTCACGTAACCCAGAGGGGCATGCAGAGATTATGGATTTCCATTTTGCGTTATTCTGGTACACCTCTTTCGCTTATTCAATACATCCATACATATCTGCCATCATAATTTATATGCGTTTAGGAAAAAAAACATTTTTGTAATTTTAAGTAACAGTTTTAACCACATTAACGTCTTCTCGTTAAAAACGTGACGCTGACAGTTGTGCAAGATATATTGACATATGCGTGGCTCCGTAAACTAAGTGGCTCTCTTGAGTCTTTATCTCATTCGGAAACGATGTTAAGATAAGATCAAAGTATGGTGAGGTACCATCGGTGTCCGGGGCACGAGACCTTACAACACATTCCGACTTGAAAAAAATTCTAAAAAAAAATCATTTAGTAGCACTTAATTATATTTAAATGTCTTTTTAAGTAAGACTTCTATTACGGTAGGATTTATTTATAAGTAAAATGTTAGGAGTTTGGGATACCAACATCATAATAGTTAACATAAATTGAAATATGAAAGACATACGGCGTTTTTGTATGTTGCCTGGTCTGTCTGTCACATCTGGAGTTTATTTCTTTGTCCAGTCCAATTAGGTTAAAAGAAGTAAGAGCGTACTTATTTTAGATCCGTCTCCTTTTATATTTATTGAGGTGACGAATACAAATAGATCAAATCATATTGTCAATAATCTAAACATATACCTAGTCCGTATGGTAAAAGTGAGTGAGAGGAAATGAAGCGAAACGAGTTTGAATGTAAGGGCGGGCTATTCGCGCGCTGACCCGCGTCACCGAACTACTTTTCGGAACAGCCTTTACACAAATTGATTTTAAATGGCGATTTATTTCCGCCCCATATCGCCGATCCGATCTTCCTATGAGTTTTATGGGCGGCTTTACGTGGGGTTAAGGAAGTCTGAGTTATAAAACGGTTTATTTCTTTTTCAGGACGGTAGCTAACCGTCCCCTAATTATGTCGGATCAAATACGGCCAAGTACTTCATTTGGACCATTGGAAGGGTTTGCTAAATTAGTTCAATAAGATTACATATCGGTGGAAATTTAGCGGCGAAAGTAACGTACATGGTCTGGTTTAATTATTTGTTTTTTTTTTGGGTAAAATTATTATGCATTATTGAGTAATATTCACCGACATAATATAAGTAAATGAATATGATAAAAATCACGAAATGGAAAATATATTTTAATCTATATAATAAACAACAACGGTGACCTGTTATTATTATTAACGTAGAATAGAAGTATTCTGCGTTTCCTATCCATCCCCTCTCTTAACGAAAATATTTGAAGTGAAATAGGACCATAATTAGGCCTCACTCGTCAGACGAAATGCAGAATACTTCTACTTCACGCCTGGCTTCTAAGAGGTCGTGGTATTTCACCAGTCTAGCCGGCCCATTCGTGCAACAGAAGTTGTTGTTGTGGGCTCGTCCACTGTTAAATTCAGTTGCTGCTATTTTAAAATATTAATCGAAGTAAGCGTTGTATCGTGGTTCTGTAGTTAATTATATCGTATGAGAGATAGTGTTGGTTCAAGAACAAATACGATGGAGATGAAGAATCTTCATAAGGGACATTGAGGTAACTTTTTATCCGTGATTTAGTTTACACCTACCTAAGTTTTGTTGGCTTTATAATTGTTACTATTTGAATAGAAAACTAAAACAAAGGACTGATGGTGTAACGTAACATTTTTCTCCTTTTTCTATACATAACGGGTTTCGTTTTGAAAAAAGTTGGAGAGTCCGTTGGAATTTTACCCTTTTGCGAATTTGTGCAAATTACTTTATGAGGCCGCTTTGAATGCGAGTTGCGAGTTTTTTGCCGATGCCGTTTACAACTGCAGCGAGATGGAACGGTCGTTGAAAAGTCAACTTTGTTCGACCATTTTCGAATGGTTGCAGAATTACACCGCTCCCGTAGTTAACATTGTAATTCTGCAATGGTCGGTTTATACGAATAAATAGTAACCCTTCGATGGCGGCGCGTTTGCTGCCGAAAGGTTTAGTTTTATTGCCGCCAACTTTCTTTTACTACTACCCTTTTATAATTGTTAGGGTTGAGAAAAAAAAATGTAGAAATCGATGTTTTACGCCAAAACATCTATTGTTTATTTTTAGCTATTTGCGAATTTTCGCTTAATAGTTTGCAATAACCATTAAACCTTTTTATTGTTTATTGACTTTTAAAAAATATAACCAATGACAAATTATAACTGAACTTTTTAAATAAATCTTAGAAAAATAATACATCTTCGTATACAAGAAGTATACGAAGATGTATTATTTTTCTAAGATTTATCTAAAAAGTTTGGATGTTAAACATTACTACGGTAAAAAGCTTCCGTAAATAAATGGTTTAAATAGGATAATTTTACGTGTCAAGTAGAATGATAGTCTACTTTGTTATTTGTATAGTTAGTCATTTGGCGAAAGGATTAAATCCTTGCCAACTTATGTTCTTGTAATCGGACTTTCTACGTAGTCTAATACATCCTAGACGAAGTCAATACTAGTGATGTACTAGTGAGCTATACGGAGACAGCACAATAGATAAGCGCTAAACTTACAATATTATGAAATATAATGAAAAATAACATAATGATATCCAGTCAGAGAATGCTACATGGTTTTCGAATGTAGGGCTCTTATGTAGAGAACACTTTCGTCTTTATCAGCCAACAGACGTGAGTGGGTCTATGGAATCGCTAAAAGATTGCTCCCTTGCCCTCCCCAATTAGACTCTTCCGACTTTAATCAGAAAAAGTACCATGTAACATTTTTTCTCAAGCGGAAGCGATAGGTACTAATTTAAAAACGAGATGGCTAATTCTATTTATGACGATTGAGTTAAAAGATGTGTGATCTGTTTCTATACAAAGAAATGAAATTGATTTTTTTTCAAAGAAAAAGTAGACGGTCATCCTAATTGAAATCTCAATTTGGTGACGTATAGTGTAGTCGTAATAAATTCATCGACACAGCGGGGTCCTTACCTTCCGGAACGGCGTGTTACCGAACGGACTTTATTCCTTCGCATTTTTTTCTTTATTGGTGCATCGTCCGATACATTTGTGACCGCAAAGGCTCTACAGCGGGGGGTGCGCCGACTGACGATATTTTTTCCACTTTCCCAGTAAACCTGTCGATTGAGATGTCACCAGATATAGTTGACATACTAAGTACCTTGCAATGCTTCGTAACGTAATAAAGATAACGTGTCGGTGCGGCAATTTTTTTTCGAATAATGCCTTTTAACTTTGCGGTCGTAAGTTACTTTGGTATTGAAGTTGAGTAGCTTTGATGAGTAGTTTTGATACAAAAAATCAGCGTTACATCAAGACTTATGCAAACGAAATAATGCATACATATATGTATATCCAATATGTGTTTAAAAGTAATATTTTAATGTTAAATATAAATGACATTGTGTGATTATAAAATTATGGGAATTTAAACACATAAGGTGTAAACAGATCGTGTAAAGTGTAATTATTGTTCAATTCGACGTCGACCAATGTTAAGGTTGATTGATAATACTGAATGTAACTGAAGACAAACCTTCACACATTAGATTTGGAAAAAAGGAATGGCCAACGAATGTTTTTGAAACGATGAACACATTAAACGGTCGGTTTCAGTAAAGAATTTGAATTTAATCAAAACTTCAGCGAAATCCTTGTTGGAGTTATACAATACAAAAGATTTATTTACACGAGAAATTAATCATTAATGTCATCCGCGGTTCTGATTGAACCGAACCGACTGATATATCTAAGCAGCATAGACTTGCAATTTTGGACACAGATTTCTGTTGTTACGTACTGTAAGCAGTAAACAAGAATTTTGCTAAATTCATCCCTTAAAGGTCTAAAGTAGGGAATGAAAGTTGGGGAAACTACCCGTCCGAAGCCGGGGCGGTTAGCCAGTTAGATATAAATGACAAGTTTTAGAATATTAGTATAAGAATATAAAATAATAGCCGACTTTATAATTAAGGAACATTACCATTTATTTTTATGTGCATCGGCAAACATAGATCGCGGCCTCTCCGCCCTCGAGTAGACCACCGCCGAACTATTTTTGTGTATATTAAGAGTTTACTGGTTTTAAATGGTTGACTATTCCGATGAACGGATGAACCAGAGGTAATTTAGTGCGTAGCTACGGCGATATCGGAAATAATCGCCGACTAAATGCAGTCCAAAATTAGTGTGACGAAATGGTAAATAATAAGTGCTGGTTTACATGATGCTTGTGTTCTAAGGCAGACATGAAATAAATTTAGGCAATTTTACATCAAATTCGTCATAGTATATCATATTTTATATATATATTTTCTTACGAAAAGTCACCTGAAGGCAGGACATTCACCTCGGTGGTTAGCATTAGCAACCCGCCCCCTTGTCTTTCGCTTTTCTTAAAGTAACTTATCAAATACTTAAATAAATAATTATTTTGTTATTTATTTTGAATATTGTTTTTAAGCCACATAGTTAGTTTGTAGTTGACAAATTAGGGAAGTTAAATGAAGAGACAGAACAATGGTTTTGATTTATACAAATTATAACCAGTAATATTGAGGTTATTCTTAACTTTTTTTACGTTTTTAAAATTGAACTGCATGTAAGACATCTCTTTTCCCGCTGGTTGTAAGCTAGACGTGTGGGAGGAGGCAAGACATTTAAGCGTGTCACATTATGAGAATGGTAGGCGGGCGGGTTAACTCTCTGAGAAAGAATCGCCGAATCGTAAAATTTTATGACCTTTAATGGATATCCAAAGTGAAATGTGAGGTAGGGTCGTATTACTAGTAATTTTAGCAAAATTTATTAAAATGAGATCATTACTACCATTTGAAGAGTTTTATAAAGAATAGGTAGAGGATACCTACTATTATAAGTTACCATTAGTGCTAAAGTATTCATATGCTGTGATCTACACAACTCGACATATAACTCAGACAATAGGTGCGTATTGGCCTTTTCCTGCGTACTTATAAAATCCTTAATAATTATCGCGAACGCTGTAACTCAATGAAAACGTGCATGAGAAGAGACTGATTAATACAGAACTACCATTCCTACAATCAGCAATCTTATTACTAATACAACTCGCTCTGAATTCTGCACGTTTCCTTTACTTTCACTAAATACATTCAAGATGGATACTATAGAGTCTCAGGTTCTCAACTCCAGGGCCGAAGTGATTAAGTTCTACTTGATTTACGATTACAATCGAGGATAGAACAAGTCAATACACATACTGTAATTGATTAGTAAACAAATAAAATAAAGTAGCCTTTTATTTCGGATCTTCCTATTATTTTAAAATAAAAGTTAATAGTTATAAAATTAAAAGTTATAAGTTATATATTATTCTACCATTTGGTTTTGCAAAATTTTACTGATTTGTTTGCCAGTCGGCAAAGGCTTTTCCCTTCCTGTCTTACTCGACTCACACTGTTCCACGTCACACCTGCAACCTGCCATATATCGTCCTCCCATATCTTCAGTGGTCTACCATACCGACTGTATAACATTTAAAAACATTGCAAATGTATAATGCAATAATTGTCGACTAGGATTTTAATTTTAGATTTTTTAGTAGGATGAAAACTCTAACATTGCGCTGATGTTTTGTAAATGAAAAATGTTCATATGCGAATTGACAATGAACACGACAGCTTCGTTTTTAAAGTATTCAGCTATTTTGTTGCAAAAGGCATGATGTTGACTACATGACTCAAAGTTTCGTATTACTTTGGAACAATTCATATAATTTTAACGCTGCTAGCATTTGCAATACAGCTAATAAAATTGTTTAAATACTCAAACAAGTTTTCAAACACGACTCCCAGGAGCGCTCTCGTTAGGTAATCCTCGTATTTCACCACTTCTTTTTTTGTTGTCGCGCCGAATAAATTACGCGTATTTATAGTTAAAAGATCATTTGTTGAAATGGAGCCAAATTTCCGGAGCGCGTTTTCAACGGAGTTCACAAAAAGCGCCATAAATTGGCAAATAATCCGCCGCATAACGCAACCTTTGTTTGGCCACACGTGCTTTTAATATCTGGCTCGCATAACGCGTATCGCGGCTGCAACAATGCACGGATTTAGTCTTTGTGCGACACCTAAAGTAAACACTCGTAAAAACTTCCTTCCCGGCGTACGGAATGCGAGATAACGTGTTAATAAATTTCATCTAACGCTGGCAGTACAAAGCGGTGGGTTATTCTGCAGTCCGTTCGACAATCGGCGCTGTCGAATTTGTCATGCGACTGTGCTCTTTTGTTCGATGTATGAATGAAGCATGAGAAGGAAGAGCTTCCGGCGCACGTCTGTCCGGAATCGATAGCTCCCGGCGATATCTCAACATCGATATTCAATACTTTTTTTTTAAATTATTACTGGCAGAGTTTTTTTATACACTTCTCACATTATTCACACAGGTAAATAAAAAATATTGAAAAAAAAAACACATTGAATGTATGCGTTTTTTATCTATTTACCGAGTACCATAACAACATACAGTGTATACCTGGCAATATGGAAACTAAGCTCACCTATTATTCAAAATAAGATTTTAATTTTACACAGAATGATCTCGATGCAATTAAATAAGTGAATACAACACGACTAATGTGGCAGGCAACTTTTTCGGATTTACCTAAATTTCACAATACGCTATCAAACCCGAGGAAACGATGAAGTGTTTGGTTTAGTTTAAGGATAAACAAAACTCGATATTAACAAAATCATATTTATATACTTTAAAGGAGTTACTTTTTAACAGCGGTAGAGCCCGCAACAACATCTGTTGCACGAATGGGCCGGCTCGACCGGTGAAATACCACGACCTCACAGAAAACAGGCGTGAAGTAGAAGTATTCTGCGTTTCGTCTCATGAGTGAGCTGCCGGAGGCCTAATTTCAGTCCTCTTCCCCTTCCCACCCTTTCCTCATAAGGATAGGATGGGAAGGGGAAGAGGATTGGACGGGGAGGTGTTAACGGGGAAAAGGAAATATCCTTATTCCTGTCTCTTACGCCCTCCTCTGTCCATTAAAGGTAGGCAACGCATCTGCAACACATGTGCTTGTTGCGGATGTCTATGGGTAGCGTTCACTTAACATCAGGTGATCCGCTTGCTCGTTTGCCAAATTGTTCCATACAAAAATAACTTAATGACACAAAATAAAAGGAATTTACTTAATGTATTTTACAAAACGTTTTATTTTATAAACAAATGATTAAACTAGATTAGTTATATGCTAAATTGACTAATACAACCCATACGATTAAGTACAGAACGTTCATATGGAATTGAAAAGTAAAGACACTTTCCTTAACTTTTGCTTTGCTGCTTTTGCTAGGACCCGACACTTGTAAGTTGTACTTTGCTTCTTTAGTTTATGGGAGAGCGACACAATCGTCTTACAATGGTCTCTTAATGGTTTCACAATTAATGACTTTTTACTACACACTAACAAATTTATGTTGCGAAAGTAAATTGAGTGGCAGCGTTGACAGCATTTAAGTAGTACCCGTAACCGACGAGCTTGTATGCGTAGATGTATGGATGTAGCAGAAGCGAGAGAGGTGTACCAGGATCGCCCCGAATGGAAATCCATAATCTGTGCCTACCCAGAGGGCGTTACGGGCGTGAGCGTATATTTATTTTTTATTTAGAGTTGCTGTGAATTAGACTAGTTGTTGTGAGTTTCAAAATCTGTTATGTCATCATCGTCACACCAATGGCCAGGTGTGACAATGGCTATGTGGGATTGTGGTTAAGAACTCGTGAAAAGTATTATAATATGGGTATAATATATACCCACTAACTAGATGCCATTAATTAAAAAGGCCTATTATTGAAAGTAGACCTCGGATATCTTTACGATAAATATAATGAGACTCAAAGAGTCAAACGAAAAATAATTTTAAAATGTAGGAATGAAGGTGTGTTTTCTATAGCGCATAACATTAGGCGAATATAATTTTTCTTGGCAAACGTTATCTCAAACTTTTCATGCAGGCGCGTTATTCATTTTGAGTAATGGTCTTTTATTATGTAGAATGTGATATTATTATTATAACTAAATGTTTGTTATTTAATGTTAGTTTTTTATTAATTATACTAATGTATAAGTTACTACTAATGTTACAAGCTTTTGGGGTTACTGATTGTATAATTAATATTTTCAGAAATAGATCCGTGGTAACTCAATATAATTTGTTAAATTTCAGTGTTCAGAAATTTGGTATTACGTAATAAATGTAAAAAAAAAAAAATTAAACTATGATTCCCAACATAAATGTTTCAGTAGGTTGTTATTATAAATATGTATTTACGTAGGATTTATTTGCCGATGTAAAATTTACTACGACAAAAAAAAAATACATAAGATGGACTACAATTTGGTCAAGGTTGTGGTAGTCGAGATAATAAGTCCGGTATGGGCAAATCCTTGCAACAATCCTAATCAAACTCCCCTGTCTAGCAGTGGTCAGCAATGATGACCCAACAATAGTTTTGAATTTCTACATGATAAGTCTTTTTTGGTTAAAAAATCTTCAATTATTCAAACACCAAAAACAGATAAAACGCTAAGTGGTAATACATGCCCTTACTCATGCCCTTGTTACTTCTCGAGCACTTCCCACTAACAAACAATCCTGTCGGTTGGGGATTTAAAAAAAAAAAACAAAGAAAAATTCCAGCCATGTGTCGATGGCACATCGGCTACTGGCAGGCCAGGATACGAGGAAAAAAAACCACCGCGGAACAATCGAAGCTAACTTATAAAATATGTATGCTAGTGTTGGCTTTTGAAACTTGCACCCGTATCGACTGTTTTGACCGCGAACGCCATTTTTATGAAAAAGAAAATAAAATCGGGTAGTTTGATACCCACATGCATGTTTTGCACTGTTAGTGCATCGGTTTTTGTTCAATATTCTTTTTTTCATTCTCCTTATTGTGTAATGGTTTAGTGTATAAATTTTCTTCTTTCATTTATGGCGTCTACCTGAGATGTATATGCGAATAATTTATTTTCAATTACATATGAACTTAACATTGTAGGAAGAAGTAGAAACGAAACAATATTTACAGCCCTACTATATTTTATTAATTATAGGTTTATAATAATTTTAAGTAAAAATTGAATATATTTCTTAATAGGGTTAGGCCTGGCGATGCCTTAATTTTTAGGCTGTGCACTTTTTTCTTTTTTTTTCATCGTAGTTTCTCTGTTCTTAAACCTGCTATCGGATATTATATGTGAGTAAACTAGACTCTAAGATAGAATAAAAAACTGACCTTTATTTCAAAGTTCTTAAAAGTAACAATGCGAAATCTTAATAAAATTATTTTGATTTAAATAGTTAGTTTTTGATTTTCGTTTAAACAATGGGCGGATATTTATAAAGCCACATAAATCTAATCTAAGAATAATACCTCAATACACAGGAGTTGACAGCGGACATTCATAAGACGGCACGATCCTGATGTCTGCATTTCGTTATCTGTGCGAACGAAAAAAAAACTATCTCGGCATTGTGTCATGGTCATTAATTAAGTGGCCAGTTCTGGCGTATTTTGATTTCTTAAGGTGTTACGAGGCACAAAAAGATCAGGTAGCTGAGGCTGCGACATCATATGTAACCAGACTTTTGTAGATAATTAAACTAAATATGTTGTCTTAAACGGCTTGATCTTTTTGAGGGAGTAAATTATGGAAAGATAAACACGTTTAAGCAAATGATAATTTATGTATTATTTAAATATACATTTTATTTTTACTTACAGAACAAGTAATCCTGTTATCTGTTAGTGATCATCACCGCACAATTCAACAAAATAACTTGAGGTACGAATGGCTAAGAAAAGGGAAAATGCTTACCATTTTCATTACATCTTTACATACAAACAACAACTTCACTTAATAACTGGCTGTGAATAAACCACGACATCAGGTCGTCAGTTGGACGTATGGTCACTAAATTATAAAACGTGAAAAGATATATGTAAGTATATAAAAAGATTATATAAAGATATTCATGGGTCTTTTTTGTATTTACGAAAACTTTGCTACAATAATAGTCAAGTAGATTTGTTAGATTTGTATCAGTGCATAACAAAAAGCATATATTGTTATGTATCGGTGCATATTATATAAGCAAGTGTCGGTATATTTTAGTGCGGTATTAATGCGTAGGGGCCGCCGGCGCGTCGCCGCCCGCCGCCCTCTACATTTATTACGGGCCCGGCCAATTCGAATGTCATTTTTAACAGTCATCGCTAATTTGGCATTGTTTTGGCCGCTGACGCCACCTTTTTGCCAGCGACCATAAAATAGATAAAGCTTTTGTCCGTTGGCCAGCCTTAATTGATTATAAACGTTAAATTTTAGTTTTGATCTAGAATGTCGATGATGTTGTGGGGTTTTGGTGAGGTGATTAATGATTAGCATTGATGAGAAATTATTTGTCGTTTAGAATATTTAAGAGATATTCACACAACTTAAAATGGAATAGCTTTAGATTGCCTTTTTTGCAAGTATTTATTTCTATAATACCAGTATTATTTGGTGGCAATGTTTACGTTTAGCAGAAGATAAGCTTCCCAACTGTACCTTAGACGTCCACACCCTTACCTTTGTAGCAACGGTCTATATTATATTTTCTAGATTTATTTTATAATTTTTTGCAAAATGTTTTTAAATATACAAAATAATACAAACCATAAAAAAGAAATAATAAATAGATGGAAATCGGAATGCAGGCGCACCGCTTCGAGTGTGTAGCGTGTGTCAAGTAACGCAGCCAATATGTTAGGCGCTACGTCGTAGGCATCAAGGCGGGAGCTTGGCCTGCTATAAAGCACGGAGCAATAAAGAGAATGGATGCCGCCCATCGGCAGCCGGCCTCGCCGGCAGGATTACCCGAATCGCCACTATTTATCGCCCGTGCCTTGCGCCCAGGTACCATCAATCTATTTAATGATCGGGTCAGCACACGCTCTCGCTCTTTTTGCATCCGACGTTCGTTCTCCAAAAAGAAGCAGCGAAGGCGAAGCAGCGAGATGGACGTTTGATGAGGCGCTTTTGTGTCGATCGTTGGTGCTAAAAGCGTCTACGAATGCATCGCTCTTTTATATAACGCCTGGGTTGTAGATTTTTTCCGTGGTAGCAGATGAAAGGTTTTTCCTGAACTTTTTATTTTCTCAATTGCTTTGTAAATCAAACTTTTTTTTCGATACTTTTTCACAAGAGCCTTTATTGTAATGGTGAACACAATTGTTTTAATAGTAAACTTTTTGGATGTGTATAACATACAACGAGTGATAGTGATGTTAGGTTGTATTCTATATTAGGTATTTTAATCAAGGAAAAGGGGAATTAACCCTTTAGGTGTATTTAATTAACTGTCAAGCTCATCCCTAATGTATCGCTCTGTATCGATCACATCCCAAACATTAAATGTAACTTTGCTTTGTGGCAAAAGATCTGGTATTCTCCTCGATTTTATATTAAGGAAAGGAAGCCGATCGATGATGGCGTCTCCCGGAAGTCGCTAGCTCATATGATTGAAATGACGTCCTTCGATATAGGCGCCTTCCAAATGTTCTTGAATTATACATTTTCACGTATGTACATAAAAAATATCGTCGGTTAATGGAAATCCACATTAAATAAATTTTAATTTGTTTTAACTTGTGTCACAAAAAACCAAATAGGGGGTTGGTATTTACTAACACTGCGACTCGAAAAGGGGTGACGTCAGCAGCAGCAACTGCGGCAGGAATGGGCACTCTGTGTTGGTCCTGGATATCCCATATGGTCGATCATCGATCAACTCAACTCTTGAATGTTGAGGATGTTAATATGGTCACTTAATAAGCCGCTTGCCTTCTTCTACCATAAAACAATTGTGACATTGTTTTTATAGTCGAAGAAGGTTAAAAAAGGAAAAGTAACGCATTAAGGTTTTTAAAGTTAAATCGAACGAATTCGCAGGCGTCAGCTAGTAGTGTAAATAAATATTTAAGTATTTATGTGCTAGGTTACTTAAGGCATCTTATGTAGCTATTTTAAGTAACGTCTTAAAGCGCTATAAATTTGTTGAAAGAGGACAATCAGAGGAGTCGAATACTCGTAAACTAGGCTATAACTATTAGATAGGAGCGACTTGAGTCCGGTCAATGGCTCCAGAGATATGGTCAGGGCACAATGGAGCGGCGTCCATTCGGATCGCCGCCGGGCCATGCATCTGCCCCGATCGTGCGCACGGCAATGGATGTGGGATTTGACGGCTCTTTATTCATTGTACCTCGGCTCGGCTTTGTCTAAACGATCTTTGTGTATCGGTTACGACGCGTACGTACGAGCACTAGGCACAAGTCTGAAATTACTAGAAGGGTCTCTTAATTTATAGCATAATAGAATTCTTAAATTGCGACAAAGATCGTTGAAGTGAGAACATCTGTATATAGACGATATTTGGTAGGGGAAAATCTTATAGATTCGCATGAACACATGCTCAACGTGCACCAGCTACACGCGTCAGCAACATTTTTTTAAACTATTCTCGCGCCTTCCCAAATGTCTTGAGTTTTCACTTCTGTCGGCAATCCTTATGAATGCCTGTGTTTATTGTTTTATCTTTGTAAGTTGTACGGATTATAGTCTGTTATACCATATTATATATGCAAGTATGCTTCTTGCATATATAATATGATATAACTTATACTATGGTATAAGTTAAATTTAGATATACTTATGGAGTTTTGGCAATAAGTATAAAACTTATTCTACTTAATTATTAATAAAAGAAATATTTTGGTTACAATTATAACATTTCTAAACCATTTACATAAAAAAACGTTATTTTACATAAGTTATGAAAAAATCGATCTGGGAAGCGTTGAATATTCACTTCAAGCGACATTATTTCACGATATACACATTTAAAGTGAAGTAAAGAATTAAGTTTCTATTTATAGGCTTTTTCTCAGTGTTTTTTTAGGGAATTCTATCGTAGACCCAATCAAATATCCAATACAAATATTTGAATTGTCGCCAAAAATGTCTTCAAATCAGAGAATCACGGTGGATATTCACGGGCGCGGTCCTACCTCAATAAACTTGCTTGTCGCCGAGGCGCGGTAAACTCGGTTACTTAGCCCGGTAACGCCGCCTCACCCGGGGAGATGACGCGTTTCCATTGCCCTTACGATACGCAATAAAATGCTCCGGCCGGCGACGGTAATAATGTGTACCACACCACTATCGTTCACCGCGGCGCGAATTTAAAATTCTATCAATACCGTCGTGATTGTAAGTATACTACTACTATTGGTATGTTTTTAGAGCAACTATCTGCCCTCACACATTGCTGTAGTGAAACATAAAAAATTAAAACCGAAGATATAGAATAATAGTGTGTCTTCTTGCACACACGACTACTCGATACATGACTATCGATGGAGGTCCTGTGTTATGAATATTTATATACCTCGGTGATCGCATAATATGAGATGAAATCGTTTATCCTTCATATATATTATATGTATAGATATAATAAAAATGTAACTGATCGTTCTCTGTACATGGAAGATATTTGAAAAAAAATTACTATATTACTATTCACAAGCGCAATAAAAAAGAATTTTTGTCTGTTTGTCTATTTGTATAGACACGATTTACGAAATTAAGTATTTATTCTTATGTAAAATTGCATTGAATTGTTAGGTTCGGTTAGTAGCTTATTATTCCCGAGGAGGTTTGGAGTTAGGCAGGCGGCCGGCCGTACAAACTATAGCTACAACTTATATAATATGGACTACGGTCACAGTTTAAACAATCGTATGTGATTGTTAAACTGTGCTACGGCCGAACTGTGTCGACTTCACATACGCGGGAAAAGGGCAAGGAGATGATTATGCGGTTACGGTAGAATTAAGTAGTTTATATCATTTCGTTTAAGTAAATTGCGGGGGGTGAAACCGCGGGGCGCAGGTAGTTCTATATTAAGAAAAATGTTTTTAAACGAAAGGGCTCCGAAAATACACATTTACTCACATAAGAAAAAATCATATCATAAAATTAAAATCCATATCTTATTAAGCAAATAAAATATTCTTGATAATTAATAAAACATTTCAATTTAATTTAATTCTGTAACAGTACTTTTGCCGAATATAAATTATTGTTGTAGTGACTAAAAACGAATATATTTTTACGACGTTTTATTGCATTCTGCTGTCCATATTAAACCTAATTAACAAAATGCTTTGTACTTATGTATGTCTGTCTAAATGGCTTTTATAAATATTTTCAATATTGCAACAGTGGAAACAGCGTACAAGGCGGGCGAGCGCGAGGGCAGGGACGAGCACTTCCGGTCAAGTCGCGGACGGCGTTCAGTTTCCGTTCGTCCAATTTGGCCACATTCAGGCCAAAGGTGGGGGCAAGACGTTGATACCCGCCACCATACTCCCTACGGACGCCGCCTTTATTTGTGCCAATTTTCAAGAAAGGTCAAATATACTTCATTAATATAGTACGTTAGCTTTTAATAATGGGCCTTGAAAAGTTCACTTCATAGTTGGAGCGATACTACTTTATTTTGTCAAGGTGAATTGACTTTTACTTACTAAAAGAATTACCAAAAAGTTTTCGGATTCGATTTTTCTAGGTTAAGTACGCACAGGTTTCCTCATAATCAATATACGTATGAACAATCCAATATTATTACGATATGTTTCACTTAGCTACCTTACGTGACTAGAAGTATGTGGCTCAAACTATTAAAAAAATATTAACAAAATTATACAGTTGTAAGTTATTGAGGTTAGCCAAGTTGCTAAGCATTTGACACCAAGGGGACAAAGCTGTCCTGCCCTTAAAGCCGCACTATAGGTGGCCAACAACAGCTCATTAAGGAGTCGGAAGGGTAAAAACTGGAGACCCTCCGACGCATCGGCCCTTTTGTAAAAAGAGGCTTAATTAGGGCTCATGCGGCTGCCCTACAACCCCTGTAACTTTTAATAAATGTTCGAAGCGGGGCATTTACATCCCACAGGCATATATGTATCTAAGTCTATGTAGAGATTAAAAGTGTACCCTCTAATACTAACTAATGAAGCCAGGTTGATTTAAATAAATATTTTAGCATGTAAAGAAAGTCTCTTATCAGACCATTAAGATTAAATCCTACCTAAGGTTTAAAAAATGCTAACCTATTTTTTATGATTATTAGTAATATTGCAGTAATTTTAAATATTTCACGGCTTCACTAAAATGAGCGAGCAAGACTCTAAATTCTAACACAGAAGTATACTTGGAATTGTTTGGTCAAAATTTTGAATGTGAGACACTGTCAAAGGAATGAATTTGGCATTTGATAAATGGACGGCTGAGCACTTTTTGTGCAGATAGTATGGCACAATATCCTAAAAATCTTTTTCAAAGGGTGGAAAATATGTTCTAATCTTTGATCTGGGTTCTCTCTATACCGTTCACCATCGACCTATTTGATTTTTACATCTTACATTTAACTCATGTGTTATGGATGGGTAGTAATTAAGAATTGTGATGTGGCATGATCTTGCATCACCTCTCTGGCCTCTTTTGCATTTATGCCATAAATTATGCGCCTTTGCTAATTGGTTTTGATCAAAACACGAGGGGTACTTGTATATGTATCTCATAGTACTTATATTTCGTGGGAAGAGCCGCGCGTGTGCACAAGTCCTCGTGGGAAGGTATTAAATATCTCGTATCAGTGCACATTACTAGTTGTTGAATGAAACCCTCAGATTGGAGCGCATGATAGTGATTCGTACATGTAGCCAATTTAAATCGACCTCACCTGTTTAAGCCGTAGACCTATTTTATTTTTGACGAGTCGTCGTCGTATGAAATTGTACGGATCAAGTTATCCTGGTTGAATTATTTTAATAAAGCGATGAGTATCGTTATCAGCGCCATCTATACGCCGCCGGCACAATGACGGATGATCCCATAATGCGGACGTAAAAAATGGGGAGCTTTGTCGCGATGTTTTTGCCAACACTATTCCGGTTTATTGTTGCGTTGTTTAATTTCATGGGGAGTTTTAAGCAAATGATACGGTTTTTATCTTAAATCTTGTACAAAAACTGTGCCTGTAGGTGTTATTGTGCGATTACAAAGATAGCCTGGTAGATAAGAATAAACTAAATAATGTAGTAAGACTGAAACTTCAGTCTTTTAGAAAATAAGTTTTTGCTACTGCAACCTCGGTAAATTATAATATTACAATATCATTTTACCTGTAATATAATCCGTTTGATTTCGTTTCGATTCCATTCTAATGATGATCATCTAAATAGGTAAGAGCAGTAGTACATACATTGTTAGTTGTCTGTAGCACTTGTCTATATTACACATTCTATTTCTGAAGTGAAAACTTCTCTAGCCGCGTTGGACGATATTTGGTAGGGGAAAATCTTATAGGTTCGCGTGAACAATATACGGAACAAGCAACATACGTCAGCAACATGCTTATTTGAATTTAAAACAGTTTTCACGAACTTTTTTTCAATTTTTCTTGTATTCAATTTTGAATTTTACGATACAAAGGTTTATTTATGATGATTATTTATTTATTTTTGAACTGTTTTGAGCTTTCACTTCTGTCAGCAGCCCTTATGTCTGCCTGTGCTTTTTGTAAAACCGCATGGTGCGAAAACCGCATGGTGATCGAATGCTAAACATTAAGCTGGTGTGGATGGAATTTGGAGCTCTCTATCAACAAACCTTCAATCCCTTCAGCTAAGATTCATAGTGTAATTGCGTTAGGGTAGCACTATTCTATTCCACACAAATGTACATTGTTTATGCGTTTAGGAAGACGGACAGTAATGAAATCGACATAAAGACGCTGCCACATTGGCGGCGTATCGGAACGATCAGTGGGATTCAATGGAGGTTATTTACATAGCAATAAGGTGGAGATAGCACCGCGCCTCCATCTCGCCGACTTATCTGCGTTATTGCTTGTGTGCACGCGGCTTATGGCCGGAGAGAAAATGAACTGGGGCGTCAAGGAAATAAAGACGTTTTAAACAACCTCCGCAGATTTATCTATGAATATAGATTTATCTATGAATCTTGACTTATTGTCGTCTGATTCTGACTCCTCTTGGGTTTAAAATAAAATATACTAGAAATAAGTAGAATCTGGATACTAAGGTATTATTGGCTGTTTTTGTAAAGTTTGCACTGGATATAAGTCTCTTCAACCATCATCTTTCTTTTTATATATTAGTCACAATTTATGATACAAGACAGTAATTAGAAAATATTCGTCATTCAAATTTTGATTTGTGAATAAATATTTGGATTTTAGAATCCAATACAACGTCTCCTTTCGTTGCTTCTGAATGTTTTTGATAAAGTTGTTTTCTTCAATTTGTATATTATTTTAATATTTAATATATTTATTTGTTTACTAAATGAAACATATAATTAAATCGGCGTTTTTAGTATGTTTCCCCACTACATAGAGACAGGCCGTAATCCACCACGCCGGCCCCGTGCGGGTTGGTGAATGTCATAAGTGTTCGAATTCGGTGGTTCTAAGACATGCCAGTTTTCTCACGATGTTTTCCTTCACCGTTTTTGGAGCAATGGTGATGAAATAAATTACTCAAAGTAAAACGCCTATCTCGGTTCGATCCCGCGACCTACAGAGTACGTAAGTTGGGGCCTATACCACTGGGCCACCATTGCTCCTTTATTGTTCTATTTATTTAGTAGCTATCATCCAATAAATAATTAAGGTTATACGATCTACTATACTTTATCATTCTATTGTACATAATAATCCTGCAAGATATTTTTTATGTATTGAGAGATAAACGAATAGTTTATATATCTACCTCAGTAGGTACGAAACGTTCAAACTGGTATTACAATACAAAAATCACATTTGCAACTTATCAGGGTTCATGACCTCTAATTGGAAGAAAAATGGGAAGACGTTAAAGGCGAGTGTGACAACACAGGGGCAGGGGCGAGGGCGAAATATTAAAATTAAAATTTATGAAGTGTGACTGCCGGCGTGGCGAACCGATTTGTATGGAAATTTGTTGAAGCGCTCACTCCGGGTGTCGCTAGCGCCCGGAGGTGGCGTTTGATGACATAATTTGGGACAACGAACGTAAAACCGTCCAGATTTATGTTTGTTTGCTCGACTCTTTATTGGAATATTGTGGAGAGGGATGCGGGTTTATGACCTATTCCTGTTCATGTAACGTCTAGGATTATATGCTGCTTACTGGAGTACTCGTACATACACTGATGTTACATACGTGGGGATATCTTACTTCTTTCAAATAGAGAGTTTACCATATTTCTTTATGAGGTTCCAATGAGTTTACAAAGTTCCATTAGGTAAGAGTGTATGGAACTTTCATACGACAGATGGAGACAAAAAAGAAGCGGCTCATCTGATATGATGTCACCATCAACATCCGTAACGATCTGAAGATTTCAGGGTACTTCTTCGAAAAAGGCAGTGAGTGGTTATGGAACATGAGAGATTCGAAAGGGTGTATGGTGTATATGGGGTCCTCGATACCTTCCTCCTAAGACGAAACGCAAAATATTAATAGGTGTGCAGTTAGGCAGATCATGACATCAACATTCGAAAGTTCAAGATAGAGTCGCCATTAACATCACTCATGCATAGACGCGGAATATTTAATATATAAACAATATCGTTTTTTTATGGAAGAAGGTGGCAAACGAGCAAGCGGATCCCCTGATCTTAAAGAAGCGCTACCCATAGACAAGCAAATGTGTAGCAGATGTGTTGCCCTTTAATGGACAGAGGAGGGCATAAAAAGGAATAAGGATATTTCTTTTTTCCCGTTAACCCCCTCCCCGTCTATTCCTCTTCCCATTCCCACCATATCCTTTCGAGGATAGGGTGGGAAGGGGAAGAGGACTGAAATTAGGCCTCCGGCACATCACTCATCGGACGAAACGTAGAGTACTTCTACTTCATGCCTGTTTTCTGTGAGGTTGTGGTATTTCACCGGTCGAGCAGACCCATTCGTGCAACAGATGTTGTTTTTGCGGGCTTTACGCTGTTATTCAGACGCCATTCGTCGGATTGAATATTTTACAACAGTATTAAACACGTCTATCGTTTTGTTAAACAAGAGCGTAGAAGCCATATGTCGTTAGCTGCCACATCATCTCGCCTCGCTGCAGTCGAACGCGTTCGCCTTCGTTTTTTTTCGCGGCTATAACCGAATGCGATACGGCTCGCGCGGCTATCCGATAGATAAATTTTTAACGTGACAATTTTATGTCGCTGCGGCTTCTCTGTGTATCCTTTGTTATTGAAACGGCGAGGGGTAGAGTAGGGGGGATTGTTAGATTTTGTTGGTTAATGGGAATGTCCTGGAAGTATATGTGATGTAAACATCAATCAAACATGTAGTTAAAACTAACATCTAATATTGCGAATGGTTCAATTCACATGCCGTCATCAGTCCTTCCTTGCATTCTTTCCCATTCCTTATCCAAACTTCCTCTTTATGTGAAAAGGCTAACAAAGTATCTGTAGCTCTTGTGATTATTGTGGATGTTGATGGATCCTATATTCATATAACATCAGACAGCCGGCCATAAAAACTTTACTTACCCAAAACCTATACAGTCTAGACTACGGTCATACTGTGCCGATCTCATGTAAGTGCGAATAGAACAGGGAGATAATGATCATCAGGTGAATCGTTCGGCGTCGTTTCTTGTAGCATAAAAAAGTTCACGATAAATGTACCACACATTTACAGTCCACTTCCAAATCCTTACTTTTCACTTCCAAATCTTACAGTCTGTTTACAAACTGATGCAC
>JWHW01027157.1:1367791-1402792 GCA_000931545.1 Papilio glaucus
TTGTTTTTCGGGGCAAATAGCTATAGGCTTGATAATGGTCTCGCGGGCCGCATATGAGCTCTCATAGTTGCTCTACCTACTATTATTTGTTATTTAATTAAATTATTAAATAAAAATGCAGTATCTTAATATTATAATAATAAATAATATAATTACGTACCGTTTGACTGGATTTCTAGCACCCGTGATAATTAAAATTTTCACTGCGAGCAGGGCTTTGGTCAAGATACTTTCCTTTATCCATGTTTTAATTTTATGTATCGCAATTGAACAAACATATTTATTATCATTAAGTATCTTATTCTGCTTTATAACTGACATATAGTTGTGAATGACCGTCTCGCGCACAAATAAGTAAGAATACTTAGAATGCGAAGTTAGAATGTAAAGTCAAGGTTACGTCCCGAATTCCGTGTCACGTTGATTTATTAAATTCCTAAAGGTGGTTTAAAGCTACTAACAGCTCTATCACCTTTATAAAATTAATCACCAAGGCTACATTTTATAGATTAAAATAATAATATCGAAGTGGAGCATACGAGCAATAGGTTTCATTGCAGCGGAGTGGCGGATGGGTTTTGATTTTTGTAGTTTCGTATTATTTGCGTATTTATCCGCCCGCCGGCCGGCAGATACATTTATTTGCGCCATGCCCCCCCTCCCGATGCCACCCCTCAGACCGATCTACCCCCGCGTTCGATTGATCGCGATATCATTGCGATAATAGGAGTAGCAGGTCGACGCGGTTCCGTCGCGCGAAACACACGAATATGGAGCTCTGCCGAACCGTGAATACGTAATCGCTTTACACTGAAGTCTACATTGAATAATATCTATATAGATAAAAATCGATGTCTTTTCTACTCCAAAACGGCTACATGGGTTTTGACATCAGGTAACCTTCAAATTAACCCAGCGGTTGACTCCGAAGTTAAGTGAAGTTCCTAAAACACCTTTCCTGAAGCACGAGCTTCTCTAATCAAGCGTATAGTCTAATTTACTTCAAAATAATACCTATATTTTTCTAGTTTTGAAGAACTATTAAAACGGATACAGTAATAGTTTCCCCATAACAAGCACTTTTTTCTTTTTACAATATTAATATATATAACGCCTATCTTAAACATGATCCTATTATTTATATAGTATTCGTAAACCAAACCGCAAACAAAATAATTTCATATAAAAATTGAATAATCCAATATTAAAAATGTTAACCGATGGTTATTCGTTGAACGTTTATGAGGTGTGAAATACCACACTACGTTGTCTATCAATCACGGTAAAACAACTTCTGGGTAATCCGGTGGCACAAACAAACATCGTACTAACAAAACATGCAAATGACACCCGAGCACAATACGACTCGAGTCTCATGCAAATTAGCTGCGAAGGAAATAAACTTCGCCCTTAAACGATACGGTTAAACTTTTAACCAAATATACCGTCAAACGTTTGACGGTGGAATAATAAAAAAAGATTTGTCATGTGAGGCACACACGCTTTGAGTTGGTTATCAATTTAGAAGTCGGCATTATCCGCATAATGCTAGGGGGCAGGAATAAAACATTTCAATTTGGCGATCCGGTTACGACCCCCGTTACGAATCTGCATTGTGCGTCTGCGGGAGCTGCGGGACCCCGGGTAGTTTTAGTTCTTTGTACAGTCGCATACTATTAATGGTATCTTCTGAATAAATAAACTTGAATTAAATACACAAGTAAATCTCGCAACAAGGTTCTATAACCTATAAATTATAATTATAATGTAAAATTGATGGGTTTGATTTAATATCAAGTTTATTTTATTCTTTTCTCTTTAAATAAAAGTTTGTTTTAAAAAGATATTTATACTGTTAATTAATTTTTTAGTTATCGCTGCTGAGTTTACCGTTCCATCAGCTAACAACAGACCTTCTCGAAGGTTAATCGAAGACGTCAGTTTATTCGTATTCTTCTCAGCAAAATAATTTAATTTGATAGCAATATTGTAGGACTACGTAAAAACACGTACTTAGTTCGCCATTTTGGGTCGTCCATTATATTGTTATTGTCATCTAATTAAAAATAATTATCATCCAAACCAAATATGTACGTAAAATTTCATCTCAAGGTTTCTTTCATACCTTTTATAAATAAATAACTCAATAACATTTATTATATTTTTTTAAATTAAACAAATAAAATCTGAAACCACTTACGTGCGCGATTATCACCACATTGGGTACCCAAAACGCAGTGTATGCTTGGTTAAGTCGCGCCTCCTCGCAGCCGGGCTTACAAGAAAGGGGTAGTTAGCCGCTATTGTCTCACAGCCCCAACGCGCTCACATTCATTCGACACAACACGAACAATGCGGTAACTACAGAATATAAAATATTTAACTATTAAAAAATTGTTATCATATCAAATTCCTCTACTGTTTGAGTGAAATAGGTGAACTACCTTGTATGACTTTATTTCAAAAATCCAAATTTAAACAGTAGCTATAAAATGAACATTTGTAATTTTTCATCAATTTGTAATCTTTCGACGAAAAAGTTGAGAAAAATGTAGCATTAGACAACAATCATGTTTTTGTATTGGTTCTTTTTATATTCTTTTTATTTTTCGTTGCTTTTTGGATCTGAAATAATTTATGTATATGCATATACATAAATTATTAAAGATACAAAAAGCACTTAATTTTAAAATACATACATATATAATAAAATGTGATTGCAACTCGTTAGAGAAATAAAATCACAAAAGTTATTCCTCATAACTTTTCTGTAATTGACAAAGTGATCGTGGTAATAAATCTCGGCGCCTGGATGATGATTGGAGATTTTGAATTTAGTGGTTGCTCATTGAATGGCAATAGGCTCCTCCACTAGCTTAAAAGACGTTAAAGTATTTTTGATTGACAATAAGTGTCAGTTACCACGTTTTACATCAGAACTGTCGCGTGTCCCGTTCCCCTGTTCCCGCTCAGTCCCCACAAAGACGTGGGACATGGAAAACACTTAGCCCTGTTGACACTACACTTTACCGCCGATTCCACTTCAGATTCACCCCGAACGGGATGGGATACTTTGGATGTAATAATTGTCGTTTCGGATGCAGCGAGCTAGTTCCAGAAAAGAACCTTAACACTTTTTCTTTTATTTTTTTTCTTTAAAAGTTATTAAGGGTAATGTATTTTTTAATATTGATGAATATATGTTTATTTATTTAAAAAGCAATTTAAACTAAGCTTAAAAGAAATCTACGTAAAACTTTACAGCACAACTCATAGACACGATTTATCAAAAAAAAGCTGAAGTATTTTCCAGTTCAAATCTGTTTATACGGTTTTATTAAATGTATAAAATGTTATTTTTTATAATATTGTTGTAAATAACGTAACGTAATATTATAAAATTGAAATGAAGTTTGAAACAGTAGTGCAAACGTAATGAAGGGCCGCCACCGTATTATAAGCGGACTGCAAATCTAGTTTGGAAGGGGAGTGCGGCAAGTTTGGTGAGCCTCCATGGCCAGACGCTCACCACACTCCGGCGTGTACGTAGCCCCTTGCCGTCGCCCGACGTTACAACGTCAAAAATAACCACGCGTTGCAAGGTAATTTCGACTATAAGTCGAAATTCTTAGTGTCTAAACTCTATTAACGAGATAAATGTTATATGTCTCGATGGAACTGAAGCGTTTTAGCAGATTGCTATTACGTGTTCTTTGTCGCTTTAGCCACGTCCCTCTCACACAATGGCATACTTATTAGGGATTTAGTCCAGATATTAGTTGGGGAAGGGTATTGTTTGGGTTTTAATAAAATCCAGCGGCGCCCCGGGAGGTTGGGTACACGCTACACGCACGCAGGCTGGATCTGTGTCGTATATTGCACGTGGTGCGAGACGGTATGCAGTGAATTGTTTTAGGGATCGTAAAATGGGTTGTTTTATATAGCTTAAGACGTTGGTCGTTGCCCGGCTAGACTATATATTTATAAACGTGACTATTGTATAGTTCGTCGTATTGATAGTGAAAATTACCATAGGTCATTCACTTTTTATTAAAAGAACTTAGTAAATGATTTCATTATAGGCAGGTAATAAATAATAAATGATATATGTGCAATGAAATTATTTTATCAATAATTACTAATTACTATTTTACGAATAATTTTATTATTATATCATAGACTATAACGGTTGAAGTATACCTACCATAGCTGTACATCTGTTCGATTCCACGACTAGGCACAGTATTTATGCGACGATGCCAAATATCACAAATTGTATTGGTTTTCTACATTTGTTACATTTGAGAGGTCGCTTTGGAGGTACAAAGCCTGGTGAAGAACAACTTGCAATTGTTTACGACTGAACTATGAATGAGGAAAGTTATTCGAAACATCAGCTTAGCTCACACGGTTCAGTGATTTATTAATAAATTAGAGGCAGCGCTGTTCTCTAGTACAGTAAGGTCCATTTAAAGAGTAAAAAAGTCTTTAACGTTTTGTGTACTTAGCTGAACTTTTAGGTATAAGCGAATCGTTAATTTTAGTACATAAATACAGGTCTTTTGTTAGTTTAAACTACTAATCATTAGTCGTAAGAGAAACATATTGACAAATATATAAAACCCTTTTAAACATGATGCAGTGAACAAGGACGCTTACAGCCTATTATTAGTCAATGATAAGCGCTTAGTGTTTCTTGATGTCGTCTTTGAGGGTGATAGCTGTGCAAAAATGACCGACATGAATTTAGACGTTTGCAATTCTTAAAAGAAAAAAAGAAGAAACGCTCCGGTATGTTTTATTTCGTCTTTGACTTGACTGTCGCTATTTTGGTCTTTATTCAAATATTGAAGGGGAAAGAATTATTAAAATCGATCCAGTAATTTTCTCATTATAGAAAATTTGTCCTCTTTGAATAAAAGTTTCCGTAAATATTTAAATTTAAGTTATAAGTGATGATTTGTTTTTTGATTTCTGTTATAAAACTGTTTGAACAATTTCATTATTTGCGTTGGCGGCGTGAGTTTGTTTAACGGTGGCTATTTATAGCTGGCTGCACGCCGCAGAGGCGGAGTGGATGCACGAAGATGTGCGTGCTGGTGGATCGATAGGTGCCCCTCGATCGCGCCCCTTATTGAAAATTATAACAATGGGACACCGCGCGCTCTCTGCCGCCCTCTTAACACTCACTGATTTCGGCAATGCAACATGGATACGACTCTGGCAATAAAATTATCTTAATACTAAAAATAACTAAGATAGCATATAAAACAACTTTATAACACTCATGACCAGCTTACGAGTTTTAGTTCTTTTGAGGTCGACAAAGCATCACTATGCACCTCTCACCATGCTTATGACCTAGGTACTGTATGTATGTAAAATCTGTTGCGTCCATTCTTCATTTAAAAACAAAGGATTCAAAAGACTTGTGTTATTATAAAAACCAATTGTAATATTTTAGTAAATGTCGAATTTTACACAAATAGGCTGGTTCGCCAGGGGAAGATACCTAGATTCTTAAGGAATTGTTGTGACTCATTTTCATTCTTTTATATTATCGTATACAACTTCAAGATAAAACTATTGGTACACGATATTTGGATTTTGATTTGCTGTCTTATAATTAGGTAGAAAATCGTTCAACAGTTTGACAAGAATTCAGTCGTTTCGAGTAGTCGTTCGTAGTTCTTAAGTCAATGTCGATTATATGCATTTATAATATAAGAGAATACTCATAGTCGCCATTGACGCATATCGACTTAAACACGACAAAGACATCAATAAAACGTATGTAAACGTATGTGTAGAATGTATGTTATAATATATGCGAGGAATCCAATCAGCATGTCCATACGTAGACATATATGATGCGGACGTGTTAATATATCGGTCGAATCGGCTCTGAAGGGCCGAGGGCGGGCGGCGGGCGGCGTGCAGGGATTATAATGAGGCGCAGCCCCACTAAGCATTTTCGACATGCGTCGCCGTCACCCGGCAAACATTCGGAAGGCCGTGGGGTCGCCGGTGCAATGCTCGACTCGCGAATTACATACAACGACGTGTTTGAACGCATAACTCGATGCGTACATCGCAATATTACACTTTCACATCATAGTTTTTTTGCTTGATTTTACGTTTATTAACAAAATTTAATAGGCAACACTGCCTTTATTTCCATATTGAGTATTGTTTTTAAAATAAAATGCCACGTTAATTTGTTCAATGAATCTTTTCATTATCGTTCGTTTATGTTCTTGGAACGTGATATTATATTTAAATCAATAAGGAATATGTAGTTTACCAATTTCAGAGGAGGGTTGGCGTCGGGCAAGCGGCCGGCCGTAAAAACTGTAGCCTATATATAGCCAAAACCTATACAGTATGGACTAGCATTCTTCTGTGCTGACTCCACACAACGTGTAAAAAGGGAGATGAAGGGATATGTAGTGCAGGAAGGTATATATGTAAAGGAATATGTAGCTTATGCGAGTATCACGAAACGGTCAATCCGTACTGTTTATCACAAATCGCGGCTGAGCTAAAGCTTTACTACTTACTACTGATCTGATCTATACTAGAGATTTCGTAACTTTTTAACAGTAATAACATCATGAACTTGTGAGTTTTGGCAAATAATTTTACATGCTAAGTTTTTGGTTAGCTATGAAACATATTTCCCCACATATGCAATCATGATTGTCTAAAAGAATTTTTCAATTTTCTAAGATTGTATTACAGTTAATCAAATTTTTGTTGCAAATGTGAGTGATGGTGTTAGGATCCTCCTAGACTAACTTTAGTTGCCCAGTTTGGTAACTTGTTAAAAAAGCGATAGTAAGAGTACCCGTAACCGACGAGCATGTAACCGTAGGTGTATGGATGTTTAAAAAATATGAGTCAGTACCATGCCAAAAGAAAGTGTCTACCAAATTTATTTATTTAATACCTTGTTAAAATATCTTCAAAGTAAAACCGTGCTGCACAATCCCGTGATCACGCGGTAAAGGTGCACCCCATGGCACACTGTTGCAATAATCAGTACACTGACTACGAACACCTCAATCATTCTTCGGAAACTGACAGATCCCCGTGGACACCAATTAACGAGATAATTCTAAACGACGAAAACACGCAAAAGCTCCCGTAGGCGCATGAAATCGCCAAACAAACGTAATACAAAACGATAACAATACATTTAACAACATCTAACTTCCAAACAATCTGAACAATGAGAACAAAATGATAAAAACAATGCATCAATACTACTGAGGCGTGACAAAGAGACGAATTCTTCGAGCGTTCACAGTAATGTCACAATGGCAGGATCTCTTGACTAATGAGATCCGAGACTGGCCGCATTGTGGCCCGTTTATTGCACCCACGCGACACCATAATGAAATTAGTTACAGTGTATTTTGTCAACAAAGTTTTCTACTGTATCTCTTAATTCTACGAAGTAGTGTACGTTTAAAAAAACATGCGCGTGCTTCGGATGCTGACGACAAAAACCTTAAGGATGCTTTGGTAAGCACTAAAAAACTACAAAATATCATGAGTCACAAAAGGATACAAAAACTAGGCCAGTAAGTGATCTTAGTACGTATATTTCACCAAAACTAATTGATCTTCTGATTGCTACTAGATGTCTTCATTTCCCTGCCCTTTTCCCAATTTTTATGTGGGGTCGGCACAGTACCTAAAACCGTAGTCTATACTGTTGTAATAGGTTTTGGCTTTAGTTTTTTTACTGCCGGTCGCCTGCCTAACGCCAACCCTACTCGGGCATGTATATGAAATATTAGTAGACTATCGAAATAATTTACTAATGTTTCTTTTAACCATTCTCAACAATTTTTCACGAAAATAGGAGAATGATGGATTCGAAACCACGACTATGTTGTGCATGTTCGCGGCCTGCCTTAACCATTAGGCTAATGGCTGTGCTTAAACTAAAATGTATAATAATGCAATATTTCGTAAGAAAGTCCCAGACAGAAGTGCTCGCCTTGCAATATTTTTACAGGGACTTAACAAGCTTAAGTAGTATTCTATCAATAGAATTTTGTCTACCGTCCTTTAAGAAAAGAGCCTAACATAGTATACTAGAGATCATACACGCTAACAACTTCACAGGATCACCCGCTAGAGCCATCTGAACATACCCTTCAAAATTTCATCGAAATCGGTTCGGCTGTTTTTGAGTCTATAGAGAACACAACTTTCTTAATTTGTTATTTCTTAAGAACCATCTCCTGACAATCACAATCACATCAAAAAAGAATCAACAAAATCGATCCTTCCTTCATCATCATCGGGATTCATTTTTGTATACATCGATATAGATAAAGATGTTAAGGCCGGCTACACCGGTACCTCCTCTGTTGTTAAGGATGTTTATGAGCTATAGTGATCACATACACATTAGACGATCCCATTATATTATAAAGAATAAACTAATAAACTTGTCATCTAAGGCTACTTCAAAGCTCGAAGTTTCCCTAACATTACGAAGAATTAGAGACAAAAGAAGTAAGACCAGTGGCAGGGCCGTATTATTTACGACAACAGAAGCTACGTCACAATGCCTTGCAAAAACTGTTGCTATTATATTCCAACAATAAACAAATATTTAAAACAATGAACATCAATATCAATATTCGTTTGTCATCTTCTTCCTAAATCTGCTTACCTAAATATTTGTACCTTTTAAATGTGCACGAAATGTCACATCGCTTCTTAATACAGCGTCTAAATTCTATTAAAATAATAATTAAGTATATTTATCATTGATCATTATTGAATTAAAATTTTAAATTTTTGTCTATTTGTTTTTTTGTCTATCAGTTGCGTTAATAAAATAAAGAGCCTCTTGTTATAATTTTGCGTATGGATAGTCAATTCAAAACAAAAATACAGTTGTTAATTTTATTTTTTCTTGAGCTTCCTAAAGAAATTGCTGACAATTTATGTTAATTAAAATTGAATGCCTAAATTAAAAAAAACAAATTTAGGAAATCCTTAACACGTCAAGTGTGTAATACAAAAAATAAATGTGAAATCGATATAACATTTCAGATCGTAAACGATGCGTTATAACTACGTACTTCAGAAATAAAGTTAAATAAATGGACTTCAAATCCCGCTACAATTACTTCATTTACTTACAAACAAGGCACCGTAGAACCGTTGCCTAAGATCCCGAACAACCCTTTCTTTTCAATTATTGCTCAAAACTGTTGTTTTATTGCTCCAGTGATAGATAACAGTAATAAACAAGTATTAACGGGACAAATCCACGTGACTTCGTCATCCCGCGACGTCCCTGTCCCGTTACCTTCAAACAAACGGCTAACGGTCCAAGTGAACCATTTTCGAGCAACCCTTCTACAATTATTATGAATACATTATTACACAAGGCACCGTAATTGTATTACCGTTGGATACAAAGAGTAATGTTACTCGGCCTTGAGAAAGAAAGTACGCCACAAAGGACTTTCTCCGTGAAAGGATTCTGATGGTCGAAACGCTTCCTGGTCGAGCCGTGACAAATTTGTTATTGAACTGCTTGCTTCGAAATATAGCGGTAAATTATTGTTTAAACAATAATTTTAGCGTTTTATTTAAAATAAGTGAGTAATATGTGTATGTATGTTTGTGCAGAATATGGATCTGAAAGTAAATTATATAAGGTATATGTAAAAATTACGAATTACAAATAGTGTACATAAATTGTTTTTTTTTTAGCCATTTTGTCAACATGTGTGTCAAATATTTTCATTTCGACTTTGACTGACTACTGAGATGACGTTGATAGAAAGGCGTGGAAGAAGAAAACGTGTTATGCCGCCACCGCATAACGTGGGAACAGGGTAGGAGAATGACGCTACTCATTCATTTAGCGAAATGTGGAGAATTAAATAATATCTTTACAATGAGTGGTGCTAATGTGATAAAACTGACGAATATAGTGTTAAAGTTAACAATATTCTAAGCCAAATAATATGTCATTACTACTAAAAGATTTCAACTAATGCCATTCACTAATACTCACTTGTAATTTTTCATTAATTTAATTGATGACAAATGTGATACAGAATCAAGAAATATGATGATAAACTTATATGATTAACCCAGATCAGATTTTCTCTACAATACGAGCAGGGGTTCGCCTAATGCTGAGTGATCACCGCCCAGGACCATCCACAATACTAGAAGCACTGCAGTTGTGTTGCCGGCCTATAAGGTCTTGTCTTGAAGGACTCGCCGTCGTATTGAGTATTATATATCGTATTGAGTATATAATATTGTCTTCAAATATATCTATTGGATATGGATTCAAAACCAGTAATGTATAACAACTGTAGAGTGTGCTTAAGATGATATGCTATCAGTAAATACGTCATAAATTAGTATACGCCACCGGTCGACGGGACACGCGTAGTCAGTTTGACGTGCCGATTAGCAAGGATTAGGGCTGTTTGTCCGCCATGATGACATTACGGCTGAGACACCTCTGCGAGGGATGATCAAATATTGACACAGGTAGCCGGCCGGTTGAACGTCGCTGTATATAAATTAATAACAGATAAATACATACGCAAATATCTCGAGCTAGCACAGAGTAAACGTTTATTTATTTACATGCAAACTAGCTATTCCCCGCGACTTCTTCTGAATAATTATTTCGAGTAGCCTTACTTTCGTTCAGCAATACTTACTGTTATTTAAATCTTGTATCTACTAGTATAAACAAAAGAACGATATGACGATAATTAAAAAAGAGTGTATATTTTAAGAGTGTATTTGTAATATGTAAAAACATGAAGCTCATAATCTGCCTCAGAATTAAATTTCTTCATCTCCAGTCTAATATTTGACCAGTTTCCATCCTTATGTTGTTGATGTTGATCCTCGTGTTCGAATGAAGCGATTTGAATATTCAATTATTGTGCGTACAGCAAGCGATTGGAGCAAGTTCCCCCAGCGTCAGTCTTTTCGTCCAATTTTGACGAGAAAAAAAGAATGAATAGACTAATATTAAACTTGTGCGTACTATCATTGGATATTTTATACACATTACATTTAACATCAGTTCGGATTTTGGTAAAATTACTGAAAATTGCTTATTTACCATAAAACAATGTACGAAAGCTGCAAGCTGTGTCAGTTATTTGTTTTCATTTCTAATGGTAAGAATTATCCCAGAAACAATCTAACATAGCAGAAGAAAATGTGTGACAACTGAGTGAGGTGTTCTCTAATAGTGTCTTAGCCGTTGAGTAAGACAAAGTCGACTTAATCCGGGACGTCTTTATTCGCCGACTGAGAGCCCCGGGCCCGCGCTATTTGGGGATGGATTTAGAAGATTAAGCGACGTCTCCTTAACGTTGCTTGGCTTTTCCCGGTCGTGTTAAAGCATTATGCAACAAGCTGATGTCTATAAAAGCATTTATTAAGATCGCTATTTATGCAAGGGGATTAAGTGTTCATTTGATTACACAATCGAAGGAATTTATTTGCTTTATGATTTTAAATTATTTTAGAATATATAAATACGGTTAAATCTCAGAGTCGCATATATTTAAAATTTTCTATAGAATAGTATTTTTAACAGTAGAATAACTTAAAATCAAAAAAGTTTGTTTATGATTTTGGACTGGTTTTGTTTTTCTTTTATTTAAAAAAGTGGAAAAGAAGCAACCAAGAAAACCTCGTCGTCAATCTGTTAGTGTTGAACACAGCATATTTAGCACTATCCGAATGATCCCTATATAGCGCACGTAGGCATTACTAATATACACAAACAATTTAATTTCTTACTATTTTTCAACAAATACATTTAGAGACGTTTTTCACCTTACATACCAAAGTATAAAGGAATGTATTCATATTAAAAATATTAAAATGTTGTATTGTCCTCATGTTGGCAGCATACTTGAAGATTCGTCGCAAGTCTAGAATACTTTCTAGATCTATTAGCTGAACTATTGTTTAGAGAGCCGGCTTTACATACCAATTATAGTAAAACTACATTTATAAATAGTTTCAATAAGCAACATGAACTAGACTTGTGTAGGCAAGGCGATAAGAGGGGAATCCTTTATGTCATAACAATGGCTGTTACGGTAATAAGGAGGCTCCGTAACATCAGAACAACTTGATAACAGTTTTTTCTTGTAGTATTTTATTATTTCTGTCTATGGGAGAGAACCTATAAATGCCAAAATTATATTACTTTACTTTAAAGAACTTAATTTGAGTTTCGTTTAAGTTGTTGGTTTTCCAAAATTTACAAAAATAAAATAAAACATTGTTTTGAAAATTCCAATCATAGATTCCAATTTTATAAATAGTAGTTAAAGCTATTGGACTAATTTTAAACGGCTTAGCTAACTGGGTATGGTGGGCGGCGGGCGCGGGGCGGCGCTTTCGTTTATATTTTTTACCAGCGTCCGCGAGCGGCTACAAATTGAAATTCATTAGTACGCTGCGGCTCCATCGGCGCGGGCGTTAAGGAAAATTAACGAGGCATATATGAGTTAACACCAGCGTGCGATGTGCGAACCGCGGAGCCGAGTGGCCAACGAGACAAGCACCGATCGATAGCAAGCAATCCGCGACACTTTTTTTTTGTGAAATAAAAATGAAAATACGCACAGCATTGGCATTTCACGCATTCATACCCACTGGCCGTTAATATGCTTTTACTATTCCATTTTTCTATGGTGTATTTTAATTTTTTATATAATGCGCGAGGCCTGTTTTAATTTATTGTTTTATACAACACGTCTCGGAGATCGGAGGAGGTTGTTTGTTATTATACTAGCTGTACCTGTGACGTCGTCCACGTGGAAATCCATAAAAATGTGTTTTCACAGACATACTCATACAAAGGCATTTGTAACATTGTGCTTGAAGAAATGTATTTTAGAATAAATACTAATAAAAATAACATACTACATGACCCATTTTTTTTCAATTATTTTACTGCTTAAGGAAACCTTTGCGACATTGCAAGTAGCGGGCGGCGCTTTCGATACGGCGACGTATAATTTTTATTCACAATTTCGAGGGTTTTTTTTACTTTATGCGCAGAATCTTGATTCTTTTGCGATAACCAAATTAGTCTACGTTATTCCTTACATTAGTAGTAGTATATCCGCAATTCCACGACTAGCGCTTATTTTGCGGAGACTTAGATCACTCCAGCCAGCCAAGCTCTCCGAAGCTTATAATATTAACTATCTTCCAGTAAATCCCCAACAAAATTGGTTCAGCAGTTTCGGACATTACCTGGAACAACCAGACAGACAGATAGACATACAAAAAAAATGTATATTTGTTATAAAGTACCGTTTTACGTCTTGTGCATTCAGTATGGAAATTTTATTTTTATTTCACATACGGGCACTTCAATTTTATTTATCTGTATAGATATTTTAAAACGTCCTATCGCAATGCCATTGTATTTTCTTTTGTTTATACATGTCTCTCTCTCATTAATAGCACTTACACGTCTTTTACTGGACCTAAGCCCCTCAGGCAAAAGTTTTGCCATGTTTCCTTTATTACGTGATAAGTACGTTTAAGGAAGTATTCCTTCAAAATTCTATTACCTGAACCGCTGCATATGCATTCCCAGCTTTTATGAAGAAAAGCTGAACGAGTATGTGAATGAGCACTTAGAATAATTATATGGAATATCTCCGTCTGTAGCGTATAAAAAAAACCTCATAAATTTCAGCACTCGTCGTCTGCTTTACAGTCAGCTAAGTAACATCTTAATACATTGTAATTTAAGTCGGGCATCTTTTTTAACTGATTTTAACCTCAGACAATTGTCACTCCGGGTTCAATTGGCGACGAACGTTATAAATTAATTGGGGATTGCGTTCGTCTCTTCAATTGAGAGGATTATGTTAGTTACGGATGTCTTGTTAGCACCAATTGTGGTGAGGACCAGTCTGACAATCTGGTTAGACTTGTTCTACTATTCACGATATAGAGACTGGCTTTTTTGATATCTGGAATAGAGTTGGTTTTATAAGCTTATAAGTACCTTTTTCTCCAGTCGATTGAACAATAATACTGACGAAAATGGTGTCGTCGTCTTCTAATCGAAGTATTACTTATAAACACGGAGTTTGATTTGGATATTATTATTTATTTACATTGAGTTCAAGTTATTTTCATTGATATCTGACTGATGACGACGGCCAGGGACTGACGATGATGATAACTGATGGTGGATGTCTGTAAGCTGAATAAAATATATTAAACAAACAATCCTGCCGCTGAGTTTCGTCATCGTTCAACTCGACAGAGCTCCAATACCATCCTCACCATCTTAATGGTTGGCATTCCACTACCGTGCGGTTGGCGCGTAATTTCCTGCCTCGCACAGCCGCGTTGTGGAATCATCCGTCGGCAGCGGTATTTCCTAACCAATACGAATTAGGGTCCTTCGAGAAGCGAGCCTACTCCTTCCTTAAAGGCTGGTGTTGCGGATGTTCATGGGCGGCGGTGATCACTTAGTTTTAGGGGACCCGTTGCTCGTTTGCTCCTTATCATATAAAAAAAAATCATAAAATATTATAAAATATAATAAGTAAAACATATAGTAAAGAGAAAAGTAATACTATACATTTAGAAATTTAAAAAAGAGACGTGTCTGCGGAACGCGCAACTGTTGTACGGAGTTCTTTTTAAAAGGCATTTATTTATTACTGGAAGTTGAAAAATGTCTGAAACCACTCAATTCTGAAATACCCGCAGCAAGGTTAGCGCGGGCCGCGGGCATCCCATTCGAATTCGCGGCCTTACCTGTTACTAAATTGAATAATGTAGGAGGCGGGAAGTAAGTTATGAAAATGTGAAAGGAAGAGGTATGTGTGGCGTCTACTCTTATCTTATTTAAAACATATCTTTTGGCATGTGTAGAGAACGACTAGCATATGTATATGTTATCATAACAGTGTTTGCTGTAAATTGTAAGTCTCAGTATTTTGAATTTTCCATGGTAATGGCAAAAAGTACCTATTTATTTATATAAGGATACATAAATATGACATAAATATGAGAATTAGATAGGGTACTATAAAATATAAATACTAAAGTTTCCTAGTAAGATTGTCTCACTAAGAATAATTAGGATCCTATACTCTATCTAGTCTATTCGCCTTATCAACATTGAGGTTGAATTAAGGACTAAAAACTATACACTAAAAGAAATAAAGAAAAAATAATAGTAAAGCTACAAGATAAAGTAAGAAAGAATACAAATCAAAACTATAAACAAATATGTTAAGCATAAAGGTGCAGTTAGGAACCCCGTTCCTTATTTACAGAACAAAAAAACTAAACTAAACTTATTGAGATCTGTGTATAACACACTAAGGTAAAAAAGATGCGAGATATTATAATTTTTAAATAGATTTATCACTTATAATTCTAGTATATTGCCTAAATCATCAAATTTTAACGTTACGAAAAAAGCTATTAGACTCTAAAAAAGCACCGTTACAGATTTTTTGTCAGCGTCACATTCAAGTTGCACAATATTTACATATCTAACTGTTAACAACGGCGAAAGCTTTTGTTAATGGCCGTAAAAAATGCTTTACTTTTGGGCTCTACTTTTTACCGATTTTGGAGCAATAGTTTTATGCCGCCGGGTGCGCTGCTTTTACCTAAGCAAATAAAGATATTTTTATATTGCTTAAACATTTCGCAGTTTAAAAGAAACAAACCGTTACTCAATGCAAAAACTCGCTTTACAACTTTCGCTGTAAGGTAAATTACTTTTTATTACCCGTCTAAATATTTTTAAATCACTAATACTACGAAATGTCCAGTATGGTGACTTGATAACAAAAAAACGTCAATCAAATCAAATTCTTTACAGTATCGTATTTATTTAGTTTACGTTTACAAAAAATTACCCAAACCGTACGAAAAGCACCTTTTAAAGTTAAACTAATGAAGTTCTTTTAACGTTACCTACGTACAGCTGTAGACACGTAGATTTCTTAGATTAAAGGCATAGGAGGAATATGTAGTTCCAAATTATTCCGTATATAAAACGAAACTAGTTTCATCAATAAGCTATTAAGTCCAAGAATTCAGTTCGAAACAGCAACGGAAGCACGCAAGACACCGCCTGGCTTGCCCCAGCCCCTCGTAAATCATAACAAACATCTTACCCCTAACCCTTTGGTTAGCGTCGGCTAGTGTCGCCCAAGTGTCGTTAATTGGCGACCGGCCGGGGAAATTGGTCCGCTGTGCTTGCTTCCGTGAGTTAATGACTAGCGGCCCAGTGGATGGACGCTAAAACCCATTTAGGAGTGTGCAATTTGTGTATGCAACGAGGGTTAGCCGACTCGATTCGGTTTGACTTAGGTATGTTTAACTATATGTAAACGTATGTTTCTAAGTAGTTCACCTAAGGCGATTATATACATACATATAGTATGAGAGTTTATATGTTTATAAGTTTTATCATAGAAATTAGAATTTTAAATTGAAAATAAAAAATAAACATAAAGTAACTTTTAAACAAAGTCAATTTGTAAAACAGGTAGAAATTTCTTATAAACTATAGCAACAGTAGCTTTCTTCCAGGCAACAAATTTTTATGATATTGCTCCAACCTATTAAACAGAACAACATTTTCGGGTCGTTTTATACTTTTTTATTGCGGCCGCCTTTCATCGCGCCGACTTGAATTGTTGACTTGCTATTGTCCACTTTCTTCCCAACATTTCGTTCTACAAACTTAATGTTATTGAGTAAAAACATTGCTCGGTTTACCGTAAGCTCTACGGATGTTTTATGACTTATCGAGTCCGAATAAATTTGTGTAATAAAGTGGAGGAACGCAAATTAAGCTTCCTCGAGTTTTTCTCAGTGGGTACCTATTTATTCATTTCATTAAGGGGTCGAAAATATTTCGTAGGGATTTTATTTTTTCTCTTGATTCGGTTCGGACGGAAGGAATGGAATAAATATTAATAATAAAGGAGGGTTTGCCTTCCAAATTACGCAGCGGAGGCGTAGCGTGTTGACGACTCCTAATTTGACGTAATTTGCATAGATTATGCCGGTTCGTTGAGTGCCAATCTTTTTAAGTGGCTTCTTCTACTCATCTTGTGTTCCCGGCGCGGCCTTATAAGGAATTTATTATTTTTAAACATTTCAAAGCCTATGAAGTCGGTAGTAGGCTCATTGTTATTTTGCAGTATTTTGTTGTGTGTATTTACAACAAGGAGAATAATATTTAATAATTAAATCAGCTGTAATGATCAGTTATGATAATCCTAGTAGCAAAAGTTAGATTGCGGAATGCGCACATTCTTATGATGTCTTAATAAGTTTTGACTACAGCTAGTTTGGAAAACCTTTGCAGTAATTGAAAAGCAATTGACTTACTTTGGGGTGGTGGAAAATAGTACATTAGACAAAAAAGAAACACAATTATATTCTCCAACTGTCAAACCCAATCTCGTGGATAGGTACGGATACGTTAAATATCTAGTTTCGATCCTTATCTATAAGCTCACCTTCGTCGAATAACCTTCTTAATCATCCTTTTAGGGTACGCAGGGGATTGATATTCGTCATTACTTGCATGTTTTAGGCTAATGTATTGTAGTATTTAAAATAGCTGTTTAAATTATTTAAAGTATATCGATATTTAAATTTATTTAATGTGTACAAGGCAAAGCAGAATATTGAATTTGTTATTGTTCGGTTCAAGCGGTAGATAGGCTCAAACTGGACTGGCAACCCCACATTGTAAGCCAACATTATCTCTTGTTATGTTCCGATATAGCGACGTTTCACGGGGTCGGGGGCGCGTAAATCAAATTTATAGCCTTTTTATGCAGGCATTAAAATTTTATCGGCGTGATTTCTTTCTGTGCCATTGTCCAGTCGAGCCTTGTCACCCCCTCCTCACTGTCGAGAGCCGAAGACCGGGATTTTAATCAAAAGCAAAACGTCTATGCAATATTTAGACTAAACGGATTAGTTTTTTTTTTAATTCAATGGTAGCTCGCTTGCTAAGTAACAAATGTAAGTGTTACCCATCTATTTACTTTCCTACATTCTTATCATGATTGTTTTTGTAAAGTGACGTAGAAGTGAAATACCCAGTGCTTATATTTATGGAAATACATGGTCTCTGCCTACCCTTGTGGGTTACGAGCGTGAGCGCATATTTATTATGCTTAGGGCATCATAAATTATTTACTTATATTACATTATATCAGAAGACTGCTGGACCCTTCCCGAGTGTCTTTAACCAAATGCAGCACTTGGCTTATAGCATCCAACCATTTCCTGCCGTTACGAGGTCATCGTCTACGTGGAGGGAGGTCTCCTAAACTTATTCTTTATCACTAAATATAACTTGTTTACCTCGAATCTCCATCACTATCCCATTGATCTCCACCCTATCTTAGTACACCTATTTCAGAAGTCCAGTATACAACCAGGTAAAGTCCGTCCAGTATACGCTGTCAATGTCGTCGAAATCACTTAGAGGAACATCATTACTTTAACTCGTTACATAGAGTTATATAACTACCTATATCAATATCGCTTCTATATAGGCATACCTGACTAATTGAAGCACAGTACTCAATTAACCTCGTTCCGAGCATACGGGTATTATGGACAAAGCACGAAGCAATACTTTGCAGGTTCATTTTAGCATACATTCCCCTACACGGGCATTAGAAGTGGATCCATTTAGAGTTTATTTTTTTCACCGTCCGATTCGCCGGGGGCAAGGCAAACGGGGGTGTTAGCCGGGTCTTCCGCTGAAACGGCTGAAACAATAAAAGCAAGCGGCCGCGCGCCGGCACGGTCTTATCGATATGTGTTGTCAGCGATGGCGCCGCGGGCGAAGCGGGCTTTATGCCGCGATTTCATGTGAAATACACAAGAGAAATATATTTATTTACTATTCTATACAAAAAAAATGTCGAACTGTCAGTTGCATCACATCTTCAATGGTTTCTACTTTAAAGTAAATTTCACTCTTGTTTATTACATTGCTTTTTTAATGGATCAATGTAAAGTACCTTTTGATATACCTAGAACTGAAAGTAGCAAGGTTATAGATATCAACTGATAAAATATATATTAAAGTGTAGCATACAATGCATATCAGTTTGTCACGTCTTTTTATCTAAATCCATTCAAAGTGCAAGTAAAGGCGAGTCACTATTTTGCCGAATCAATGTGAAAAATCTACTACGAGATCTTACAGCCATCTTGTATGTTTCACACAGTTGGTGTTAGTAACCCATTCATAATGATGATAACGTGGATGTCGAAAAACAAACGTGTTCAGAATCTTACCCTGATTGCTGGAGCGCCTTGAGTTGAGCTAATGAGCTGTGACATTTCTTAATACATAACGTCCCCCCTCATTTGAGAGAAGGCTTATTATACAAGTGAGATAAAAAAGCTCTACTAAAACAAGGAACTACAGCGTATCCGACTTAGTCAATTCGCAACTTGAGACTAAATAAAACTATTTGTAAATATTGATAAAAGGGCGAGAAAAATTCTTTTAAACTGTCCACGCAGACTTTTATAAGAAGGAAAATAAATTATCATCCAACGACTCGCCTGAATTGTATCTTCGTTGCTTTCATTAAACGAATGCATTCTGGACGTGTGTAATCACTCGCCCATTGAGTCGTTCTCAAACAAAATTTCAAATTCAAAATCCGCTCACTGAGGCTTGGCCGTCTGGCCACAGGTTTTTAATACGTCCAAATAGGATGGCCGTGTGCGGAACACGTAATGCATGGAGTCTCTCACCAAAAAGCGAATCATAAACCCGACGCCTGCGAGATGCGAATCAAAGCTCGACATAATGAGGAGCCTCTATTCAGTGACCGACGTGGATGTTGTACTTCTGGATATGGCTTCAAATATAATATACATATATTAGACAAGAGCCCTATGAAAAAAGTTGATTTTTAATGAACGAATTTGAAGTCGTCGTTTACGCGCACGCTTTTTTTTGAACATGGTTGAATTCATTTGCTAATATATTTTTTTATGTTAGCAAATTATTTAGACATTCCTTTAACTCTTCCAACTAAAGCATCGTCCTAGGATACGATCATCAGTTCACGCTGACAGTCAAATGACATATTTTTGATATGTCATTTGACTCACGCCGTACGTATCGCAGGTCCATCTTAAACAACAGTAGACCAAAGGGAGCTTAATCAATGTGTAATTTATGTAACATATTAAACGATTGTCTTAAGATTTATCCATACAGTAGCACATAATAGTACACATGACACATGTAGCCTTATTGTTAGGGGTCATCCTAGGCGAACTTTTACCAGATTCGGGATATACTAAAGAAAAACGCTATTAAGTGTACCCGTAACTGTAATGTTGTACTGTGCCAAATAAAAATCTATAATTTCTGCCTACTCTACTCTGGCTCGTTCCTCTCTGACTACACGCATAAATGCTTATTTATTTATATCCCTAATAAACACAGATTAAGAATATCGTAAATCGCCGCACGCCACATCTAGCGTTTGGCTTGTTGTCTGGTTTGTTTGAGGAGCGGGCTAACCGCGAGGGCGCGGCGCGCCCGGCGTCGGCGCTGCAATCAGCTAACCGAATCAGTTCGGGCGCAAACACAATTGATAGCACGCCGTCACCGCTCCGTAGTACCTAGCAACACCGCCTCATAATCTACTGACAACTACAATTTGTTTATTTAAAATAACTACATTACAATACAATACTACTCTTCAATCTAGCCGATATTCGTGCACTGCTGGAAGTAGGCCTCTCCCATTCGCACACACTCTCGCATATCGCACTACAAAGTTCGGTCTCCTGCCAACCTCATCCAGCGGGCTTATGTGTAAGTATGTATCGCATATTTTTATAGAATTGCTGTAAAGATAAGCAAAAACACTTCTTTTAAGGAGACAGGCGAGCAAGCGGATCTCGTGTTGTTAGAACCACCGCAACCAATTGACATCTGCACAGGAGTTGCAGATGTGTTTTCACTATATGTTGAACAGTGCAGGGATGTCACTGGGGATGGGGAATAGGCCTCAGCGTTTATTCCTTACTTTGCTTGACCGGTAAAAGTGCTCTCCCATTATACTTTTATAATTGTACACTATACATTTTCGCATTCTGTGTCTTTTCAGTCTCAAATTTTTATTTTTATTCAGATTTGCGGTAAATATAATGTGTATGTAGTGTCTACGAGCTGTCGCTATCAGCGGCAGCAGATTTGAATATCTCTCGTCGAATTCTAACATGCCGATCCCACCTAGCTAAATAAAGATAGCTTTGACACGTAATTTAAGTCGTATTATTGATTTTCGTACTTAAGCACAAGTTAGACCTGTAATATAGTTATTTGCTAACAGTTTTTAACTAATATGTTACATCTAATTTTCAATCGTGTAATTGAAGTTATTTGCATCTTGTCTGCATATTTTTAAAAGAAAATGCGTATTGCGTGTAACAATTATATAGTTATGTAATAATACTATTATGTCATGCAATACGTGTAAGAAAGACATCTGGTTCGCACGTTGCACGGCTGTACTGACTGTCAGAGTGTAAACATTGCCACAGATTAAGTATAATCTAATAATTTAGTTCTTACATGTACGTTTGTTGCGGTGTATGTTGTTAAAATTGTTGGATTTGTAATAAAATTCAGTTTAATTTATCAGAATGATCTTTTATCTCCCGAATATTCTACACTATGTACACTCTTACTATTTCTAAAACAATTATTGTACATGAATTTTTACCAATAAATACATTTAACAATATTTACAATTTTACACAGGTTTATGTAAAAAGATGTTTACAATTATCAGTCATTTTCAGATTAACTTTTTATACATTGCTACATTTTTACATTACGTATTATTTTCATTAAACTATATCAAGAAAATATTATAAAATTTAATAATATTAATCGGATAATTATCTCTATTTCAAAAGCTTTAACAATGTGCATAACAATTTATCTATTTAATTACACTTTACCTATACAATAATGACTTCATAGATTTGAGAATCGAAATTAAATGCTCTAATGTTACTACATCTAACAATAAATATCTGATCTCTATTATTTACAAGCTCATTATTTATCACATTTCACAACGTCTCTGTCGGAGACTGAATATAATTAAATTGTCACTGGAATTTCAATATGGCCGCCACACTGATTTGTGAGTGGGTATCGTTCCATTACTGATTTTTGTCGATGTTGGACTAGTGGATAGTACTCTCGTTGACCTCGCAGAAGGCGCCTTCAACTCGTGACGTAACCTCGGTCTATCAGATACCGTCGAGTCGGCCGCTTGCACTTGTTTCATCTCCTGTAGCTCTACGTTCGCCGGCCTCGTTGGGTGGAAGGCTGACTTAACCACCTCAATCGGTTCCTCGTCTGATTCGTCAGAAATTGTCGCCTCATGAGTCGAGTTGACTTCTGATTTTGAATCTGCTTTGGATCTAGGGCTGGCGTTCACCATACTCCTAGGGCTCCCGCTTTGTCTGCTGCTCGTTGGAGATAAACGAGCGCTGGACGCATCCATAGATGAAACATTACTTTGTAGGTGTCTCAATGCTTCGTAAGGGTTGACTCCATTCTTGAGAGTCAGCTCGGGTGGTAATGATTTTAATGTAAGATCAGCAGGATGTGGCGCGAAAGGCAGAAGTCCATTAGGCGGCAAAAATGCGCCAGGCGGTGGCAGCAGCCCTGCCGGCGGCAAGTTTGCTATCGCCGGCGGGAACGGGAACAGTTCCGATCCTGGTAACGTGACGGGTGGTGTAGATATCGGTGCAGCACCTGTGGAAAAAAAGACATAGTGAGTATTCGAATCGACTTAAACTTGTAATACATAATAGAACTTGCTCTCTGGTCGTCCTTCTGTTGGCCGATTTGGCAACATGACGTAATATGAGCTACGAGCCCCTGGGGATGCTCGAGCCCGCGGGCACTCCGACGATTCCCTGAACGACGAGGGTGCATAATCGTACTAAGGATAATGTACAATCTGTAGGCGTTTAAAGGCTGCTTCGACGAAAGGGATGTTTTTTTAGTGCGACATCGGGAGGGTGAGGGTGCAATATTTATTTATCCGAATACGACATAGTTCTTTGCAATCTAGACACGACATACCGTTGTAATTCAGCTCGATACATCTCTGTGCGGAGAGAGGCGCATTACCGATGCGGGGCACGCGGCGAGGTGTCGCACAGAGAGTACGTACGGGGTATACGGACGAGGTACAAAGCGCGCAGCTTTGCGATAAGAAACGCCGCTATCTCGACAACGGGCGGACAAAGAGCTCGAAACGTGAAATTTTCATTAGCCGTACTCAAAAAGTTTCCGTTTGCGCGCGAGCTTTGATTCTCGAGAGCGTGTAAGAGAAGCTCGCGTACATAAAAAGGACACGACGGAGGCGCAGATTGGGCCACAAAGAGCTCGGAGGTGGTGCAACGTTCGTGTTTTGCACTTTTTATATTTGCAGCAGTGGCAGTGGTGTGCAGACCACTTTAAAAGGCATCGAGGGTGGGAGGGGCCGTAACTAGGGGGTAATTTGGAGAGGCGGGAGCCAATATCCGCGTCGCGCCTGATTGAGATGATCCTAACCGTTAGATTTGATTCGTTTTCTTTCCAAATTTTTTATAATTAATAATAATTGTGATTTTAACTTTTTATGATAACCTTTTGTCGTTACACTTGAAAATAAAAGTCTTTTATAGACATATTTTTGATATTTTATCTAGATACGCACACATATTATATGTGTTGTATGAAAGCAATGAGTCCTTGTACATTTTACTTTCGGAATAGTGCGAGGATAATTAAAATTCGCTATTGGCAGGCGGATGTGCGAAAACGAGCCTGACGTAGGTTTAATAAAAGTCGGGGTAGGTGTTTGAGTACAGCGCTCCTCGCGTTTCAGGAACGGAAACAAAAAGTGGCCGCTGGCGCGGTCGCCTACATTGGAATAAAATTGACTCCACACTCTCTCGAACGTGAAGGCGTCGCTTTTTTAGCCGTTTTCTGTTGGCCGCCCCCATCGCCCCCGCTCGGACTTCGGCGGGTGGCCGCCTCGGTCGAGCCGCGCGTTGTTTTGCAATGCTCAAGAGCAGTTTCTTTTATTTGAGCCGCTTTGCGTTGTACGGCCTTGAGGGGCGGTGTGCTGCTACGAACATGTTTTCGAGTGTTGTTTGCTAAATTGAGAATTTTCAAATTAACGAATTCCAAATAATCCGTCGATTGGAAGTTTAGGTGGAACCGGATATGGCTAGTAAATATTTGAGATGCGATCGATGTGATGTTACAACACTTTCTGCTACTTTTATGTTGGGATTTTGTTCAAAGAGTAGCACAAAAGGTATCAACTCTTGTTTGTATTTGGTAAATAGAAAAATTATATAATCACAATGCGAAGAACTTTATACGAAGTAAAACGCATACTTCAAAACACTTAAGCTATAATAAAATAATTTGTGCTACAATTTAATTCTTCAGCACTAACTTATTATTCCCTACCAAACACAATACGAATCCGATAAAGGTTGCCTGTGTGGTGTCAAGAATAACATACGCCGAAAACTTAAAAACTCACCTCAGGTGGAAATAACAAATAGCTAACTATAATAATAGCTCCTCGTTAAACTTCATGCTTCATTCATATTTACTCATCCGATGTCATCATCGGTCTAAATTGTGGCGATATCAATATGATCATTGATCGACACGGAAATTTATCTAAGATCCACGACATTATAGCGACGTTTGCTCTAATTTCTACGCTACCAGAGTCGCCCTTCTTTATCACATTCTATGAATGATAGTTACATTTAATGTAAATAATTACCAAATAAAAACAATACCTTTAACAAGAGCAGTGGTTTGTTCTCTCATTGGCGGTCTGAAGTAGTCCACCCAGGCGTAGTTGAGATACGCGGCGTCGAACCAGCCTGCATTCAGTAGGAACGGATTGAACGCGCCGGGGTGTCCGTAGCCGTAATCTGAAACAAGGAAGATTGATTTAGTCGTTGTTACTAATGATTACGATTTTGTAATCATAAAAATAAGCTATAACACCTTTCTACCTTATTTAGGATAAAACAGTGGTTAGATATATGTACAATACAATAGGTTACCGAATATGAGGTCGTGGGTTTGAATCCGCCTTTCGACTACTGTCGTGAACCATGTCCTAGCACAACCTCAAACTAAAGGAATGGTTAAAAGATATATTAGTAAATTGTTTCTCTAGTCTACTAATATTTAAAAAAAATATATTTACATTTTTATTCCTCCCTGTTCGTCGTTTCATATGAATAAATCTTTAAATAACAATAAATTAAGCTTTAAAGTTTCTTCTTTTAGAATGCTATTATAGAGGTGCTGTTTACTTCGAATGGTAATTCTATTGTCATTAGGATTTCCTACTCGAGAAAAGAGCGCCGTAAAACGACTCGTACTTTGTTAGCTAGTAGCGTCGCGCCCAGGTCTCGGCCACGTCCGCAAGTCGCAATCACATCTCACAAAGGCCGGCCGTAAAGCAGGCGACATGCCCGCTCTGTTTACGCCCGTCGACTATAACATGGGGGCCTGTATACAAAACGAGCCGGTTTACTGCTAGTTAGCCGGCTCCTCCGTGCCATACGTTTTTACGATCCCCTCCGACGTCATATCGCCTTTCGCCTTTCGGCCTGGCGAAACGATTTTTTATTTGTTTAATCGATAGCTACTGAAGACGCCACTGCTGCTCTATTCTCGTTTTATGACGTCTTCATCCAGTTTCTCGGCTCGAGTCAGGTGTGTATCGATTTTTTTTAATGATGGAATCGATTTTTTACGAGCACTTACGATAGCTTTGTCCTAAACTCGGTGGCTCTTTGTGTTAAGTATTATAGTTGCGCAACATCTTGTAGATCGCCTAAATCGGTGCTCTTTAACGATACTGATGTTACATTGTTAACCAGGTGATGTTGATGTTTTTATTGGACAGTAAGAATGTTTATTGAGCACTTTATTTTCGTAAGCAAGCGGGTGATCAGCGAGTGTTCGAAGCGAGTGATCCTCGCATCGCTGCTGTTTTAAATTAAGAACTTGATGGATGGCGTGACGCCATCACGCAAATCGAGGTGGTCGTTGTTATGGAACAATAATAATTAATGTTTAAAAAATGATGACTAGTTTATCAAATCTATTAATTCTTCTGGTCTGCGCTAGTGACCAACCTAAGCACACGTTTACTATTTAGATGTTGCAGCTGTGTTCAGGATTCAAGACGCGACATGATCGCCAACTTTCAATGGTAGATGGCATCTAAAGAAGAAGTATCCTTCACTAGCGTCACATAATACCGGGGTAAAGGTCAGGTACTTATAATACTGCACTACGACTTTGTGGTCCCCATTTCTCATCCCGATTTCTCCTTTGTGTACTCTTTCACTGCTCTTGTGTACAAAAAGGTTGACAAAGCATATGACTATTTTTGTTGTTGCATATGCTGATGGGTAACGGTAGTCATAGCACCGTGTATCACCGCTTTGATGCTTTCTGCCATACAAAAATAGCACATATACATACATTTGTTTCTACTTGGTATAGAATCTAGAATTTGTTGTAGTACGACCATGTCCTCTAACAGCCAACAGGATAGTATTTAAGCTGTATGTGTAAGTCGGATATGGCGGTGCTCCGTTTGTTAAAGCCAGTATTCAATTAAATTCAGTTCCCGGCCCTGTGCTGGGGCTAATGTTATTGTTGTAACGGGTGCGTTTCTAAACGATATTGCCGCAATCGTTTAGGGCACGAGTAGCGAACAATAAGTTGGGAGCATTTCCGTTAATTTGATAGGGTCGAGTTTCGCTTAACTATTTGCGAAAATTATTAATAGACATGGGTTAGCCGAGCATGTATTTATTAAATAGTAAAAGAATGCTTATTTTAAGCTCTTAGAAAGTTAGTCTCCATTTTAGTGCAACAATGTCAACACAACCTTGTCGCGTTTAGGAGTGTGGAAAGATTTCTCATTAGCGAAGTCCTTACTTTCGATTCTACTACATCTACATATCCTCAATCTCATCAGTTATAATTACTTCTTATATATTTATTGTTTAAAAGAATTATAGGTACTTATTATATTCCGGGCATTGTTTGAAGTGTTAAATAAACAGCGACCGCGTGCCAAGCACCGACCGATTCGGCCGGTGGCGTCGCCACAATAAACGCACGAGCGATCAGACGCAAGTGTCAAAATAGGCATTAAATAACTGAAATGAAATGTGAGCGCCTGTCACTCGTAAACAACACGCCGGAGACGGCCCGAGAGCTGAATAAATTATTGAATCAGAATAATGGCTTCATAATTCTCAACCGAAGCTGAACGCGTATGCGATAAAAAAGCTCTTCGTTTTGTTCATAGGATGAGATGCTTTTGTGAAGGAACGAGAAGTATTATTTCTTTTATACGTGTTTAAATTAAACATACGAAGAGTCGCGCTTTTACAATATATTTTATTAAGTTAAATATGACATGATTTGATTTTTAAAAGATTAAGTTGATTTTATATTTTTTTGACTTGATAAATACGTTTATAGAATTCTAAAGTGTAAATACCAAGTTGTTAGGAATAAATCCTACTGCAATGTTAATAGAGAAGGGTGAAAGGGAAAAGAGGTTTCCAGAATAGTAATTTTCTGGAATTCGCTATTCGTAACTGTCGGTTATGAGGATCGCTTTGTGGATGTGCTGTATTAGCAGCTAGCAAGGATATAAAATCCATATTTTAGTGGCGGCGTTCTGGGGGGAGGGTGCGGGCGGCGGAGATCAAACGGCTTTACGACGCGGCCGCGTCGCTGTTTACATCTGTTGCGTGACCGTGGCCGCACCACCGAACTTGCTAACCGCTGTGGCTGCAAGTGCCCTACGTTGTTGGTACACTCGCGACTTCATACCACACGACGAATCTTGTAACTGCTGTAATACTAGCGTCAACTTAGGTCGCTGTGAGTACAGGTATTCGATTCGCGTTACTATTTTTATACACAAATTTGAAATAAGCTATTATGCCTTTTAATAACGTAAGTAGATTTAGTACTAATATTTCAGAAAAACTAAATTGCCCATATAACCTAGAGGGGAGATAAAGATGGGACATAAATACAGAAGTAAAACTAATTCAGTAGTTACATCCCAATCCAATTTTTGATAATGGTTTTTAACATGATTTAAAGTCAAAGTTGTTTTACTCAGTAATGGATCGTTTGTCCAGCGATAAAATCGAATTCAACGTAAGGTATATTTCTCCAAAAATGCAATAACATTAGATTTGTCGTCCTCTTATAAACTGTAAAATTTTAATTAGTTGAACTTAATTAACCGAGTATGTTGTTAAAGAACTCAATATTCGACAGTATCGTGGAAATTAAGGATTTTACATCAGGATATACGAGTACTTTTGAAGACCAAATATCAGTGCAAGTTAGTTTTTGTTTTCAGTTAAAAAAGCAGATTTGTTTGTAGTATGTGGAGATTGTTGAAATGTCACTTATAGTATTAGTTTTGAAAAGAAACATGAGTGTGTGATTAGTCCAGGATTTGACCCAATGTCTCTAGTTTAATTGGCTTACCTCCATCATAGGCTCGCATCCAATGTATCCGGTAAAAAGAGGATTAAATACTTAAAAAAAAATAAGTTTATCGCTTTTCGTGCGAATACGTAAAACTACATAATTATACTTAGCAAGAATTTTTCTTCTGACCCCGTTTATGCATTTCACGTGTTACTAGTAGCGGTAAAGCAGATCTTCCTATTTTGACTCAATATCCTCTTTGAAGAAGCAAGCGTAAACGTAGAAGAAATATAAGAAGTGTTTCAGATTTAAACCTGAGATCATTCAATGTCTGTCTATCTAACTTGATCTTGAGGCTTGATTTTAATGCTTTTAAAAGAAGAAAAAAACAAATTTCTTGAATGGTCGAATAGGTATTACTATTCCTAGGCGTTTGGTACTGACGAATTGTACGTTCATTTGTAAGATTAATGACCGTAGACGACGTGTGTCCATCTCGGGGCACGCGGCGCCTGCATAAGATTTATGTTTGAGGACGGCGGCCGAGGCTCGCTGCACACGAGGCGTGCAGTTAGCTGTCGTCAGAGGACCGCTGCTTATAAGTACTACTTGTTAACATTCTAGATAAATTAGTAATTAGACGTTGAGCTCACAGTAATGGATACAGTTTCGACGCCTTCCGAGATTATAGATTTATCAGTAATTATAAATAACTCATAAAGACAATTATTCAAATTTAGTTTTTGGTGTTCAACCTTAATTATAATTGATACCTTATTATATATTATTTGCGATGCAAATAAAATATTATTAGGTATCAAACGATTTTATCTGACCACATCTCAGTTAATGGACTTTAAAATAATAATCGTGGCGTAAATAATATTCATTTTGGGGTTACGATAAGCGACGAAAGATGCGATAGCTCTAATATATGAAGTATAGGTGTGACTCCGGCCTTAGAGTGACGTCCATATGCGCGGGCCTAAGTCAAGTTTTATTCTCAACATTAATTAGTGCGCCGCTACACCGCCATTAGGCGCGCCGATTGATCGCCGCATTAACCGGGAACCTTTGATGTTTATCGCCCGAGGATGTTAGTTTTTCCGCATACTGTCTTTTTATTATTGGCCGAAGTTTGGGCGCAACGGTTTGTTTACACAGACGGCCCCTATGAACGTTGTTGCAACCGAAATAGATATGTGGTGTCAAAATATTATGAATCCCGTACGATTCCTCGATCGTTCGCCGACGTTTGATTAGCGTTTTTGTTGCGATAACACTTTTTTTGTTCCCTATTCTATTTTTATGATGATATATCTTTTCTGGAAAGTACATCAATGCAAGGATTTATTATCCCTAACTGATATTATGAATGCGAATGTGAGTGTGTTTGTTAATTACGTTTTCACGCGTAAACGGATCATTTTTAACATATTTTTAAGAGTATATTGGAAATGACAAAGGGTACGTTTCTAAGGAATAGAAAAATTTTACCTGCCATTGGTTTGCCATAGTAAGTCAGTATGTAATACATTACCATGGTGACCGACAACAACTTATTGACATTTACTTGTAATACCAAGTTATTATACGCGAAATCAAGTTACAAAACTTTCCACCAAGTAAAATAAGTAACGAATGGGTGCGAAGTCGCGGGCAACTGCTCGTATGTAATATTTTAAGACTACAGTAGACCGAGATAGATTTACGATGCAACAAATGCCGAATAGATATATTATATTTTCACTGAGAAAATTTTTCTTCATAGTTATTTATTTTTTTCTTTCCACGACCGAAGAAATTAACATCGAGGAACTAAACTTAGAATCAAATTTTTAATGGCTTCTTGAGTAATGTCTTGTCATTGTCTTTACTTGATTTCGGATTAGTGTTATATCTTCTTATTCTATGATTTTTAAGTTCGAGTCTTAAAAAGCATTTATTAACGTTTGCTTTCTACAAACAATTACATAAATTTCTATTAAATATTTGCTAACTGTAAGGCCAATCAGGGTCTACACTTATGTAGATTTGTTTATAACACGTGACCACGAATTTTTCTAGCTACATGATCTGCCCAGGCTTTGCACGGGTAGCGCTGATATTTATATCCAGGAAAAGATGTGTCAATCTAACTTAAACCGCCATCTGTTAGAACATTTTAAAACTTATAAATAATTATAAAATTTAAGTCGAAATACAAATATTGAGGTCTTATGACAAGATAAAACCAATTTACAATCAGTATGCAAATTTTAATAAGAACGATTTAATATCTAGTTTCGGAATTCATCGTAGACCAGCGTGATACTGGAATTTTATATATTAAGATTATTTTTAAAAGTCCGTACATATTGAGATGTGGGAATACAGAACTGCAATTAAAGAATAATACTCCATAACTTACGCATACATCTTTACATGGTAACACAATCTAGGAGATTTATTCAGTGAACGCACGATCGTTTAAAACGCTCTCTGTAAACACAAATAACCATTTATAAGGCCGACGTCAAAACACATTACTTAAAGTTGCCAGTCTCATAAAGGCGGGAAACAATCGGTACTATTTTCGGAGGGAGCCGTCCTCCGTCTCAACAATAACTCGTTCGTGTTGCTCCGAGATTAAACGGAGTACAACAATTAATGTCTTCGTGATTGAGTGATTCTCGACTCGTCGCTACAATTGCACACGTGTTGGCTTGAGATATATATGCACGAGAATAGTGTTTAACGTATAACGGTTTACAACTACGAAAATATGTTTGGATGCAAGCAATATAATTTATTGAACGAATCAAGATTCTTTGTCTCAGATTGAGGGTCTATTCCAAACCTATTTGTTGGACCTTCGATTTTAAAGGCTTATGTGTATGATTTAACTTTTCGTTCCCTTTAAATTCTTTAAGTGAAATTACAATTCTCGTATCGACTCTGATAGCACAGAGGTTGCATAGACGTTGTGCGTGTATTTTCGGAGAAGTAGTTGCTGGTAACCTTATTGACAGTTCTTACAGCTTCATCTGATACAGGGCTCCCGATCCGAATGATCTTGAGCTAAAAAATAAAATTCTAGGTCCCTAATGTAATCTAGGGGCCTAGTTGCTGGATTGGCCAGCTATCGGTGTAAGTGTAGTGTCTACTCAAGTTGAACGATTTACCGTCGAAGACTATAATGACGTCTACTACTAGGTAGGGGAGCATAGACGTTCAGCGTAACAGCGGGCTTTGATATTGAAATCCATCTTACCTTCACGCACAAATAGAAATGCTGGTTATCAGGTCTGGTCAGTGCCCTGTGTATGGCGTTAGGTTATATGCTCCTATCGCAATTGAGACCTAACAGTGTCAGTGAATAGCGGGTAGAGATTGGCATCTCCTTCTACCACAATCTGGTTTAAATGACGTAAAACCCTATAAGGAACCTATCGACAGAAAAATGTCATGAAACTTTTCCTTAAAAAAAAAAAAAAACCATTACACGGAGATAATTAATATTTTTCAGATGATATTGACATAATATTTAATTTATGTATTTCAGCTATTTGTGTTTAAACATGCTGTAAACATATGTATATTAAGGTCTTTTGAGATACTCTAATTGTATATATATGTATGAAAAATAATAGAATATCTAAATATATTATAATCTAAATCTAAATATAGTAGTATAATCTCTTCATAGAGCTTTTTAAATTTTGAAGAGATCAGGAGGTTCAATTATATATATTAAATTATGAGTTTACGTTATACACCCGGTAGAGTTCGTTAGAGCTTTTACATAATCGGCCATGTACTTGGCACATTTGTGCCAATGCCATTTACATTTGTAACATAAATGTGCCTTTTTGGGAGATGTAGCTGAGTAATACACCTTCATTACATCTTTACTAATAAATACAATTTTGTGTATTTTTGTCGTACACGTAGCTGCTCATGTATAAATATTTATATTTCCTTTTATTTAAAGGATTATTTAGAGCAATATATATTGAGTTTGTTATTATTAAAATTTAAATTACAACGTCGTGTCTTTCAATAGATGAACCCGTTAACTCCACATAAGTGGCTGGACAGAAATCGTAAATATGGCATGGTTAGCGATATAATGTCAAGACGCGTAGTCTTCTATATTCAAATTAATATATTGACGCATCTGTGAAACTTTTAAAAATAATTTTTTAAAAAAAATATTTTTTAGTTTCGTGAATAACATTCCTTTCAAAACGTAAACTTGTGGCGTCCGTCGATCCGAACGCTTCGTATCAATCGGAGTACGGCTGGTTTTATCGTAGTTTGATTACACGTCGTTTGAGAAGCATATCGTTTGATTTACATTTTTTTTATTCGATTGATGCGAAAATAAAACGGCTCCGAATGCGGTTAACAGTCGGCGCCGCAAAATTGGCCTCGGCGCTGTGGACTGGCGACACGCCAGCGCGCGCGCATTCGACATAATCGCGAGTAATTTCAAAAAATATATCTCTATGACTGTAGTATATTATTTTTTATCTCTTGTGTTCTTCCGAATTGTGTTAGTCTATTATTTATTGATTATGTTAGACGTTAATTTTCTTAAAAACAATACAGAAAATTTTGTTATATTGGTATTTTCTAAATAATTAATAGTCTAAGATTATTTACCATTCAAATACTGATTAGTACATACCTATCTGTCGCAAATACTTATTTTGTCTAAAATTTTTGATGAGTTTGTTAATTTTTACATTTAAATACTACAACTTATAGTTAAAATTTAATTTAAATGTAACAGCAAAAGTTATACAGAATTTAGTAGATAAGTAACTCACTTTGTTTGGTTCTGGGTTCTCTTGGGCCATCGACCGTGACTTTAATGGCTTTGCAGTACGTGGCCACTTGGCTGGGGAAGGTGCTGATGGTGATCGTCAGCGTGAACGACTTCCCTCGTCCGCTGCGACCCACGAATCTTAAGTCGTTGAACTTCGCCACTTGATTCTTCATCACTGCAGTGCAATTCCTCAGTTCGGCCATGACGTTCTCATCGTTGCCGGCTTTGATCGTCACTAGCGTGCCGTCCTGAACGTCGTCCAGGGCGACCACCTTGAAGGCGACCGGAAGAGACTTGTTCGAACGCCAGTGGCCAGGGAGCGAGGAGCACAGCACAGCCGGCGAGCCGGTTTGCACCAGCTCACCGTGGCTCTGCCGGTAGTACTCGTGGATGTGCGAGTACACATCGGCCATGCTGAGGGCGGGCGGGCTCGCGTGCGGGAGGTGCATCGACTCCAGCGCCGGCCGCGAACCTCGAACACGCCACAAAGTACGACACGCACACGTTAACGAACCGCCGAAAAGTTTGTAACGCGCGAACGAATTTCAAAGTACGAGAGGAGCGCGCGCGGCGCCGCAGGAAGTCGCGAGAAGTATGAGCGCGAGACGGAGCGAGCGAATGCCACTTGTTGGCCGTGGGCAAGACGCCGGGCGGGGAAAGTAAGCGGGCGCGCGAGACCGCAGGCCGAAGACGCACGACTGGCACCGATGCGGCGACGGCGACGGCGAGGGACGCGTGCTCGCGGGGACCCGGTTTCGACTGATGACTGCGATACGACGCGACTTTTTCCGATGGTCAATATTTTGCGTTCGCGCGGTCGCCGCCCCCACCCGGGTGGCGGCCCCTGCGTCTCGTAAAAAGCGGGAAGGAGACGAAGGGCGCGGGCGGCGGGAACGAGCGGGACGGCCGCGGTCGGTCTCTGCGTTTTTATAAAAATGCTCGAGGGAGCGGGACGCCGCTCGGTGCCGTCGGCGCGTGCGACAGGGACAGCCGCATTTTTTTGAACCGTCGCGGTGACGTATCGCGAGGCGGCGGTAATTAGGCCACGGGGCGGCGGGAAACCGCGGCCGGCGTGGAAACCTATCGACAGGCTCATCAAAAATTATGATTTTCGAGTCCGAGGCAGCGGAGGCTTGCGGCTCTCGGTACGCGGGTGGCACTTCACGTATGCGAAGAATTGTGATCGACGAGGTTTCCGGATATAAGTTAATTATTGATGGTTGAAATTTCGAAAGCTAAAGTTTCCATTGTGACTCTGGGGAATATTGGCAGCGGCATTTTAACTTACATTGTTTTAGTTACTTTAGTTACTGAAAAATCAATGTCAAATATCATCATATAAAAAATTAAAACATTTCTGTCATTGTTAGTCTGCTTACCAATATAATCTTAAATGTCTCATATTTAACATGTAGATTATTTAATATTGAATTAAATGATTTTAAGCAATTGTTATAATCTGTAACCTACCATAAAGCATGAGTGAAGAATTCGCGCGGCGTCAGGTTGCGGCAAGCCGCGCGCGGGCGGGAGCGCGTGCGAGCGAGAGCGC
>JWHW01027157.1:1402830-1413993 GCA_000931545.1 Papilio glaucus
ACTTAGCTTAACACTTTCCCGCGCTTTGAGATGCTCCGATCATAAGTTCTCTTTAAGTATCAATTTGGAAAAAGTTGCATTCCATATACAAGGCTCCGTTTAGGTATAAAATTATGCAAAGTCAACTAGGCAACTAATTGCAACAATAGATTTGTTTAAAATTTAACGGTGCCCGGTGTAGCTGTAGATGCTCCTCAGGGAAAAAAAACTTTTTGGTTTAATTTATTTATATGGAAGAAGAAGGTAGCAAACGAGCCAGCGGATCGCCTGATGTTAAGTGACCGCTACCCAAAGGCATCTGCAATAAGCAAATGAGATGCAGATTCGTTGATGATTGTTGTTGATGACCTTTAATGATGACAGAGGAAATAGATAGGAAAAAGAATATTTCCTTTTCCCCATTAATCCTCTTCCCGTTCCCCATCGTATCCTTATGAGGTAAGGTTGGGAAGGGCAAGAGGACTGAAATTGAAAGGCTTTCGGCACCTCACTCACTATCCGAAACGCAGAGCACTTCTACTTCACGCCTTCACGTTGTCTGTAAGATCGTGGTATTTCACCGGTCAAGTCAGCCCATTCGTGCAACAGATGTAGTTATTGCGGGCCACCACTGTTAACCTTTTATCTTAAACCTCTTTTTTGAGAACATTCTTACTTATGTGTTTTGCCTACACCAATACAAAACTCTTTTATATCCCCGCTGCGGTGTCCAGTTTTATTGCTTAATATAGTAGCAGTATAAATTGTTTTATTGAAATATTCCTAAAAATCTTCACTAGTTATTTAGGCGAGAGCAATAAAATTATAAAACCACAATAAGGTCAAAGGCCTAATAAAACAATTTCTAGTTTTAACAACAAAAAGGTAGCTGAGGTACCAAACCTACAAATCCTTAACCGAAGCTCATTGTTTTAAAGTCGGCAACTTTTATTTTACCTCCATTATAGTTGGCTACGCCGCCTCTAGCTGGCTTTGTCGGTAATGGGTTTACGGCTTTACAGATAAAGCCGGCAACATAAAATAACAAACAACGCCTATACAGTACAATTGGCAAATGGCGAATTTTACTCGGTTAGGTTATAAAATTGGTTTACTGGTTAAGTATTTGCAAAATAAATAATTTTATTATTTATTTGCAAAACTGGTTTTAATTATTTAGTTGTTTATCATGTTTGAATCACTATGGAGTCTTCGTAGCGATTACATATGGCGGATATTTATCAAAGCAATAATAAAAAACTAACGGGTTCTTTCTACTAACACTAATGAACAACAGTAAGTTTTTGACTGAGTATAGTAGCATTAATTTTATATATACATTCTGTGAAAGTTTATAAAATATTCCAAACGTAGTTCCATCTCTTCTTAATCAAATACTGTCCTTCCCGGTTTACTAATTTTATTAAAACATTTTATACCTTGTTTCAAAGTAAGATGTGATTGTTGTAAACGAACGTCATTTACCATACGTGCGGCCATGACACTTTATACTTTCGTCGCAAAAGTTTATGGAAATCGTTAGATAAAGTGTTGTGAAATTTTATAGTTTAGATCACTAACGTTATAAGGTAATTAGAGAAAGTTATTTTTTGAAAATAAATTTGGAATTTATTTTAATTTTAACGTAAAAACCTTTGTTTACAAAAACCCCATCTTTCTGTGAAACAAGGATTTTCATTTATTATACGTTGAGTGTCCATATTAGGTTATAAGGAGAATAAAATCAAATAGTAGGAAAAATTTAAGTCGCTCGAGTATAAGTGCACATACTACCTACCCTACTGCAGCTACGTTCCATTTTGATATGATGAGGTTATCTTTATATCGGACTTTATTAGTTTGGCTGTTAATATGGTCGATAAATATACATTTGCCTAGGCTGTCCTATAAATACTATGACCGTGACGCACATTGGCGTTGATAATATTCATTCTTATTTTGCATTCGATATTCCACCATTATTTGTTAATTCTACTGAAAAATCGTGTATTTTTATAAGATAAATTAGACAAATAGTACACAGCTAAAGACAGATAAGGGATCAACAAAAACTGCAGGAGAGCAAAAGAGGCCGTGATGATAATAAAAATTAGAAAGTTCAAGATCTGCTCGGGTCGATGATGCAGGACTGGGCTCAGGCAAACAGTCAAAGCGACTCAATTACGGCAATAAAAATAATATTGTCAGTAAACATGAACGCTTTGATGCTGGGACCGACAGCTACCGAGCGGTTTTGTGCAACCCTCCCCGTGAAATGGCTGCGCGCAGTAACAATGCGCCTGCGCACAATACAACGTTCACTTCCAAAGATATTCCTTTATTTTGTCCCAAACATTGGCATTGGAGCATTGTGAGCCCTTTTGTTGGCTATTTACCGACTTTTGGGTTGTTACACTGAAGGGGATGTAGAAAAGCCGCCCGGTAATGTATCGAAAAAATGCGGGATTCGAAAACCTTGAATAGATTCATTGACGTGGCTGAGATGACTTAATTTTATTTCTCGTTATTCCCGCGTTACTAGATTTTTTATTTTGCATGTGCAAGAAATATAATAAAACAATTAGTCGTTTTAATTTGAGGCAGTGAGATATACGTATTGAAAGTTGCTACATTTGATTGAATACGCCTTTTAATAGGGTTATTGCGGGTTGTAACGAATATAATTATGTGATATTAAATAACGTGTTACAAATTTTATTAAAAAAGCAAATCCGAATCCAGTTCTCACCATCTATCCTCTAGAAGCACTAAATGCATGCATAAGGCGTAGGTTTTTTGAAATAAAAATTAAATTAATTTTAATTAACAGCCCGCGGCTTGGCTCGCGTTGATGTCTTTAAATACTTTTCAAAGACCATCAAAAATACAATAATTTGATTTCTTAAGGATCATCAGGATAAAACTGGAATTTCTATTTTTTTGGATAAAACGTACACGTACATGAGGTCCTTCCTTGAACCAAAGACAATGTGTGTGCAAAATTTCATGATCGGTTGAGTAGTTAAGGCGTAAAAACTTAACAAACATTCGTAATTATTATCATTAGCTAGGCTTTATTTAACCAAGCAATAAAGTTTTTTTAGCTAAAGTGACTGATTGACTGAAATGATTAAGTGTATATAACTACAGTCACCGCTCGCTAGCCGCCATGTGGCTTGTGCGGTGCCGACAACTTGTCGACCGGAAGTGCGTTGCCCACCCCGCTTCTGTCAGTACATAAAACGATTACAATAAAATTTACCCTAATTACAACCAAATGGCAGCTTTCTTGCAACTGTTTATGTACCAGGTTGAAAGGGTTAAGTAAAATTTGTAAAGTAATAAAACATTGTAAATAGCTAGTAGACATATTAAAGTTTATGCACCATTTTAATTCTAAATCGTCGGTACCCCGGTATCATTTTGTTTATAATATGGGTTTTTATTGTCACAATGATTTGTCAGTCATGCTATATTGTAACATCATCACGAGGACATAATGACATAATTTAAATAGCAGTATCGAGGGCCAGATAAATGACTTAGGGCCCATTGTACAGAGTCCAAGTAAAGTCCTGAATAAGCTATTGCAATAAAAATTATTAAAAATTTCGTAAGACATTATGAACTAACTTATTATAAAAACGACTTTACTCACGTTCACGTTATTCTTTTCGGTATTTTTGTACCGACAAGTTTCGGTTCGGTTTCGGAGGTCTTCGGACTGAGTGCGAGGCGGGACGCGACCGCGAATTAATCCCACTCACCCTGAAAACGGACCTCCGACAGGCTTGAAACTTGTCGGTATAAAAATACCGGGAAAAATAACGCAAACGTGAGTAAAGCCATTTTTATAAAAAGAAAGCTACTTGCAATTTATCTGACCAATAAAGTCATCGTTGGCATTTCACAATCTTAAAATAAGCATAACTGGTGAAAAAATTGACCAGTAAATTATTCAGTGAATTTTGCTAAGGTTGTTATATTAGTTATAATTGTTTTACAGATTATTTCTTTCTTTAACATTTGCCTTATGTTTCATTTCTAATAAAAATATCGATTTCTAAAAAAATGTTTTTTGTATCATTATAATTTTCGCAGAATATGCATTTAATACGTAACACGTACATCAATACGTAACACAAAATAATGCATAAAAGATGCATTTTAAATGCTTTTGTGACTGATTAAATAAAAAATATATTTATGCTCTCACATGTTCCGTAACATGGAACGTCAAAACTTTTAAACAAAAACAAAACCGACTTCAAAAAAACTATATTCAAAAACAAGAAATGCACTTAAAAGTATAAAATAATTTTACGCAATTAAACATAAGGATCAATTCTTAATCATATTTATTTTTGGAGTCGGTGTCGGTGTGTCATATACCTGACATTTTGACTTAAGGGGTAACTTGTGACAGTATACGGTTTCCTAGTTAATGTTTTAAAAGCACTCGTGATTCGAGAAAACATTTACATGTCTCGCAAAAAAAGTAGGTATACTAAGTTTTGTTGATCAAGATTTATTCATCATCTTTTAATGTGAATAAATACTTTAAATACGAATTTGTTAGCTTTTGTTAAGGGTACGTAGCCGTGACTTTAATCTACAACCAACACAAAAAAATTGTAGTATGATTTTTTAATGATCAAAAATAATTTTGGCTTGGTTGTTTCCCGGTGTATATTAATAAAATCAGCTCTTATTAATATTTAGATCATTATCAAAAGTCGAAAGCGAATAAAAATTGTAGTTTCTGTCTACCGCATCAGTGTTAAAAGACGTCAAAGCTTACATTATATTTTTTAATAATAGACGATACCTACGTCTTTTAAGCCGTCCCAAACCTTTATCACACAAAATACGTTACAATCAATCGATGATGCGTAATAGAAAAGCTTTCAATACATGAATCGGTTCCCCGCTGTTCTTTACAGCACTCGAACCTCAATGTTTTTAAATGTTGGCCCTACACAAAACGGGTGAAGTGCCCTCTACAGAAGTTGGCAAGAGGTAAAGATCGTATGTAACTTCGTAATTGGTCACTTGAATTTAAGGGAACCTTTCCGGTTTTACCATAGAGTTATGAATACTTAGACTTCCTATAAACATTGAAATAAATGTATTTGTTAGTTGTAATTTTTTTTATTGATAAGCATTCAACATTGGTTCCCAGAGCAGAACTGTTGCCACATAAATGATTAGTTTGTTGTAAACGTGTAAAATAAAATGGTCTGTTCTTAGAATCGGCAATTAATGTTAATTGTTTCTGAGATTTCTCATCCAAAATCCGATTGATCTGTTTTTGTTTTGGAATCCTATCATTTTTAGAAGATTTTGTATTTATGAGAAACGATTAATTTCAAATAGAAGTGACGTAATTCTTAAGATTTTTTGAAGATGGTGGAAAACATGCATGCGGTTCACCTGATATTAACAAAATTACATAAAACTATATAATATAAAGATCTAGTACTGTACTAGTCCCCACTTTAATGTATGGAAGTGAGAGCTGGATTTGGCAGGAAAAGCATGCTAGTAGAGTTAATGCCGTTGAGATGCGATCATTAAGAATTATGTTAGGCGTGACAATGAATGATAAAAATACCATTATAAGGTAAAAGTGTGCCATAAAAGTGGATATTGTGACTAGAATTGAGAAAGGTATGCTTCGGTGTTTCGGGCATGTTGAAAGGATGAAAAAAGAGAGAATAACGAAACAAATTTAGGCATTGTTGATAGGGGACGCCCTAGGAGAACTTATATTTACTAATTTTCGGAGATGTCGATGCTGGTAACCTTATTGACGGTTCTTACAGCTTCATCTGATACAGGGCTCGCGATCCAAGTGATCTAGAGCTGGAGAACTTATATCGATAAGATTAGTGGCTTACTAAAAAGGCGATATAAGGAGTATCCATAACCGACGCGCATACATGCGTAGATGTATGAATGTAGAAGCGAGAGAGGTGTGCTAGGATCGCGCCAAATGGAAATCCATGATCTCTACCTACCCCTCAGGGTTACGGGCGTGAGCGCATATTTATTTTATTTTATATATAATTTAAAGAAGTAACCAAAATGTTCCCATAGACAATTATGGTTTCTGACAGCTCTAATACATTAATAGGTCACATTTGGCCCCGAGCGGTAAGTATTGTGCAAATAGAGTAAATCCGGTAAGCGCCCGCGGCACCACGTATTAAAGGTTTCATACGCGTATTACAGGTGAAGTGGCTGCCTATTGTGTAACAGGAAGTGAATTTTATTCTTACTGTGCACTCATTTTAGTTTGTCAAGATATAATTGTAAGTTTGAACTGAACAAAGCGGGACTTAGAAGAATATTAAATGTTGGAATTTTCTTAAATACAAATAGGAAGCAATAATTATACAAAAAAACATTGATGTAGTAATGTTAGGACGGTACCTCACCGAGAGCCGGTATTGCATAAGTTCATATTCGTTATTGAGCATTACGTTTCAGTACTGCCCCGCTGACTGAGTAGCATGTGCCTTTAATATTATAATCTAAGATTGGATTTTGAGCGTTCGCCTGCAGTCGAGTCAGTTGTTTTGATAATGCAAAGTGTTCATGTTACAGGTTCTTGTACGTAATGCTCACTGCTTCTTACTCACTTATGTTATGCTCGGATCTAAACTGTTAAAGACGAATACTCCTGGTGAAGGACCATCCTTAGTGGCTAAAGTGTTTGGTTGTTACATTTCTGGTTCCATTGTTGGCTATGGATGGTGGGATTTAACTCTTTGTTTGTTGTCGACGATAAAATCGTTAAAAATATTTTCTATAAACCAATATAAATACTGATACGTTTGAAATAGACACGGAAATGTTAAAAAATCAAATACTTGCCAACATCGATACGGTGAAATGTTGTAAAAGAGGAAAAAATTCTATAAATCAAAATAATCGCGAGAGGCGCTGTATGTGTGAAATTCCACACGAGAATGGGGGGTAGAGTGTCGGGGAGAGGGGGTGGTATGGGACTCATTACCGGCACGTGACACGGCCCAGCCGCGCCCCTCCGCGCTACATTTCCCCAATGAGTTATTGAGTGCTCGGAAGCTTCATGTGTTAAAACTTCTACATTAATATGGGACTGCGGCGGGTGTTCAGTGGACATCACACCTACTTAAAATCTGACGGTTATAGGTTTGAACCCCAGCGTGATCGTGTTACTTAGTTCATTTTAGGTACAGAAAGAGTCACTAGGTACAGAAAGAGTCACTACTTTATCAAAAATTGGTTAAGATTATTCACACTGTCTATAATTGAGTCAAAAGGATGTAGGAGCTAAAACATATTTAACTAATTCAATAACTTGAGCATGTCAAATGCATTGGCATCACTTCATTATTCATATTCCTGACCGTACCTGACCGTGCTGACATCAGCACGCCGTGTATGAGTTAAAGTTCCAAGCTCGACAGCGATGAGATTAGCCATGCTTTGCATGCTTAGCATCGTCGAATTTGTTCCGGTTAAACTTTTCTTTGCCATTGAAATTATACGTACTTATATTTTGCCATAACAATACAAGTCTTTATAAGCTTTTAAAATATATCCAACGTTAACCTATTACGCGCAAATTAGTTAACAGTGAATATTTTACATCGCCAAAAGTCCGCACAGTATCTGTCAACCGGCCATTGTTAATTGCATTTGATGGATGACGCAATACAAAACGTCAAATTACCAGACGTGCGCGGTGCGAGCCCGCGAGTCGAGTATCCCACCGTTTGCCGCCACACACGGCCGCTGTATTTTTCTAATTGAATCATGTGTGATTTATTATTGGTCTGATGATGTATCATTCTTTCAACAGCAGCCGCGACGCACCCCAACGGCTTGCGGCACAAATTATCGCTACAAATGTTCACAATCGTGCTTTTTAACTGCTCGCCCCATTTTACCCTTCGTACTCCTTTTTTATTAAACAATCTAATCGTTTTTTTTTGTGACAGACGTACAACAATTTAATGAAACGTTTGATAAAAATGTTCAAGTTTTTTTTTAAATATAACGTTTAAATCTTTTTACGGCATTTTTTGTTTTTAACAAAATCTCTTTGTTTACTATAGCATAGTTACTACTATGCTATAGTAAACAAAGAGATTAAAATATACTTTGGTAGTAACATATAAGTCTCTAAACTGTACATTTTAAATCTATAAACATGCGATTTTTTGACTTGCTTTCATTCAACGCGGTAATTTAAATAAGTTATCGATGTAAATAAAACAAAGTCGTTTTAGTTACACAATTTATAACTCAAGGACGGCTGCACAAGTTTTTTTTATCATGGATTTGTTGGCTTTGCTTCTGCCCCGAAAATCGGAATACCTATTAAAATATGAAACAGTTGGTGAAAAAAATCAAGGCAATGCGTTTTCACATACATTTATCGTATGCCACGTTAACTCTGACGAAATGACAAAAACTATAAAGAGTAAATCGTTTTATGTCCTGACTTAAGTTGAACTTCTAATCACTTATTATGTATATCTGAATCAAACCGCTCCATGGTAGTCTCGTCTATTATTACTTCATACTTTTTGTTAAGTTTGATGAAATGCACATTGTATGTCATCGGGTTATGTTTAACTTAATTTTAATTTATGCACTTCAGTCATAACATCCACATTTGTTAGTAAGAAATACTTACAACTTGGTTAGTAGATCTTATAAAGTTTGATTATTTTACATAACAATTTAATTTATATAACAATATGGGCGTCGACTCATCGTTGGTATAGTGAACTATCCACACGACTCGCTATTACCGAGTTATCACAAAGAGTTGCTAGTAGGTTATGTCTGTTATCATTGTAACAACACACACAACAACATCAACAATCACAATCACACACAGGTCGGCGATTTACCTACCCTTTATTCATAACCGAGCGAAGCCGTATTGTAGTTATATAAATATATGTATAAAAATAGTTTCGTGTAAATTCTATTGTTTTTTTTGTATAGAAGAAGGTGGCAAACGAGCAAGCGGTTCACCTGATATTAAGTTATCGCTACCTATAGGCATCTGCAACAAGCTATTACGATGCATATGTGTTGCCTACCTTTAATGGATAAATAGACAAACGGATATTTTCTTTTCCAATCCTTCCCCTCCCTCTTCAAAGCCTCTGTATCCTACCATACTTCTTTCCTTATAAGAAAGCGATGGGAAGTGGAAAAGAACCAGAATTATGCCTCCACCTCACTCATCCAACCTACGACGAAACGCCTATACATCTACTTCACGCCTGCCTTCTGTGATGTGGTATTTCACCGATGCAGCTGGCTCCTTCATGCAACGGCTGTTGTTATTGCAGGCTCTACCATTGTTAAAATGTTTAAACTTATTTCAAGAAAATAATAATAATCCTTAATAATAAGTGCGTATCAATTTCCGACCACATGGGATTGGGATTAGCAGAAATTCCTCATCAAATAAAATATTTTTATGTATTCTTTTCACGGTTAAGACAATAGGTAAGAGAGTTCCACATATTTTACTGTATGGACATTGTTCCGAGTTAGAGGTGGAAAGTAAGTATCATTGTGTTTTGTCAAACAAATGCATTCTGTGAGTTCTCTGCTCGCTGTCGTGGTACTGACGCCTTTACACGAGCGTCATCAGCTAAAAGTGACGAGTTTCCACCCGTTGGGCACGTTATGCTCCACACTATTGTTATACTCCAGCTCATAGGTGTGAGTGTAGTGTAGTGACCCCACCAGTGCTGAAAATAAACCCGTATTATACCTTGTCTAACAGCAATATGTGATATTTGTAAGCAAAGGTTTTTACGTTAAAATTTGTAAATTCCAAATTATTATTTTTGAAAAACACCATCCATTACTACACAATTTCACTTCGCTCTATCACAATTTCTACAAAATTACAACATTTCCGATGAAATTATAAAAAGTGCCCGCCTTGTACGGTAAATGACGTTTGTTTGATTACAACATTCATATCTTGCTATAAAACAAGGTATACGTTATGTTTTCTTTTGTATCCTTCGTTAATTCTATAATTTAGAAAGTAAATATGACTTTTCCATCTCTCTATTTTTCTAATAAATAGTACCGTATCGCAGACTCACGCACATAGGCCTAATACATATTTTTGGTTTCAGGAGGAAATGGTTTACCTGATTATATTTGAATTACCCCTCAACATCCGCAACAATTAGGATTGTGTTGAACCCTGTAATAGATAACAAATATTGACACATAAGACATAAACTGAATATTTGTTTATTAAACAGCAGGTCGCGCATTAAGGGCCGGCAGGAAAATAAATGGCAAGGTATAGAGGCAGTCGGGCGGCTCACCCGCTAGGGTTGTCACAATGCACTCGCGATTTCCGCGTCGCTGGGCGGTCACAGAGCGGGCACCTCTGCAGCGGCCCCGCTAGCTTTCAGCTCCCTCGCCTATGTCTAATGTGAACTTAGAAAGTAGGGCTGCCAGCTTTCAGTTCTTTTATTTAGAAACAATATTTACAACATTAGTAATTAACCAAGAAGGAAGAAGGAGGTAAACGAGCAACCTAAAATTAAGTTAATCTATGTGCGTCCAAGTGCCAGATGAGTTGCAGGTGTTTGCCAGCATTCATTCAGTAATACAGAGGAGGTGATAGATAAGGAAGAAGAGAAGTGGAAGTGGAAAAGAGAGCTTTTCCACTTCCAAGCTTTCTGCCAGCATACTTATGTATAAGTTAATAAAAGATTGAAATGTTAGTGCAATGACTTTGAAGTAATATAAATTTAACTTAACAGTTCTTATTTCGTTTGTATACAGAAATTGTCTCAGAATTATGGTTAATGGTAAGAAAATTTTGAAAACAAACCATTGTTTGACGATCTATTAATAAATTGAAGTAGTAAGTTTTATAGTAAACCAATAAAATAACTACAGTGAATATGACAACCCTACAGTAATGTGGGCAAGCGCGCCGCGACTCCCCGCCGTGTCATTGTGTGTTCACGCCGCGTCACACGGCGACGCCTTTCGATATTTTTTTTTGTTTTGCACAGCCCTTAATTATCTTGATTAGGAATGTTGGACCCATTTACATGTCACGTACCCGTGATTTTTTAATAAATAGAATATCACTCAGGTGAGTTATTTATATTCAATTAGCGATCCGCC
>JWHW01027157.1:1414015-1425941 GCA_000931545.1 Papilio glaucus
AGGTTCCTCTTGGCTTCACCGTGGGCCTCCACCCACGGCTACTGAGCCCCACCGCCACGACAAGGCGGGAACCCGGTCGGGGGGGGCTTCGCACTGATAGCAGAGCTCAAGGCAACATTTTTTTTCTGTTGTAATGGCTTATCTCGTCTTATCAACCATCATCATCATATTTCAGCCAATTTACCATACGAAAATCGTATGAAAACACGGTTAGTAGTTATTGAAGTGAAAACTTCTACAGCAGTTTTAAACGATTTTCCCTTAACAAATGTTAAGGGAAAATCTTATAATCTTATAAACTTGTCCTAGTGAACAAGTGCTTACTTGAATTTGAAACTGTTTCGACGAACATTTTTTCTTCCTTTTTTTGTATTCTAACATGAATTTTATTATTAAGATACATGGGTTTATTTTTGATGATTATTTATTTATTTTTGAACTATTGTTTTGAGTTTTCACTTCATGTAGCAGTCTTTATTCCTGTTTTTGTAGTTTGTTTGATATCTTCCAGTATCTATCAAAATGATATACTGTTAGTGTAAGCGGCAATTATAATATTATATATTTAATGCACAAGGTTACTAAGTTATTTACTTTGGATAAGGATTAAATAACGTCGTTAGTAACGCACAATCATTAATTATTTTTTTTAGAATGGTAACAAAAAGAAAAAAGTCGCCTGCCTAGGTCATGTCCTGCGACACGAGAAATGTGATCTTCTACAACTTACAATGATAAGGAAAATCATAGGCAAGAGGCGTGTTGGACTTAGGAAAAAGCTATGGTTGCAAAACATCAGGGAAAGTTCGCTGAGCTGACGGACAAATTCCAGCAGGGTAGAGGCACATGGAGAAGAAGAAACATTATTTTACGGACAGCTTGGATAAGTTATTATAGAGAAGTTTTAAATCTAGGAACATTTTAAGAAAAATATATCCCAATTTTTCGTGTATCGGTGTTAACAGAGCGAAAGCAAAAACTTTTATCCGAATCGATATTATATAAGTTTGTATAACGTCGCATAAAATTAGCGGCAATTGGTGTGTTCCAGTAGCAATTATATTTAACCGTGGAATGGTAGACAGTGGGAGGCAATGTGTCGTGACCGGTTGCCACGCTTCGGCGATCGTGGGCCGGTTAATAGTTGCCACATAAGAACCGTTCTGTACCTACCCTACTCTACATAAGACATGGCAATGCTAAACGACTAATATTTTTTCTGAGACTCAAATTGACATTTAATTGAGCTTCCTATTGTAAATGCGAATGTGGGTTTGTTTCTTTGTTTGTTACGCTTTAACTCCTCAACCACTCAACCGATCATCATGAAAATTTACACATTGTCATTGGTACAGAAAATGAAAAGTGGTATTTACCCATTATCTCGAAAATAAAACTGTTTAGGGGGTACATAAAACGTTCATTAACAATATCGGTTGCCATGGTAATATTTCATGTATTGACAACAAAAAAAAATTGACACAAATATTACCTACAATTCGAAATTGTTATAGGAGGAATCAGCTTTAATTTCCAGCGTGGAAATTAGAAAGGAATCCGTGCGAGTCTGCCGGCAATAGCAGGTATTATATAATAGTGAAATAAATGCATTATTTTAAATAAAAGTCAAGAAAAGTTGATATAGCTATCCAATTTGCCCCCTAGAGCATAGAGAGGTACTTAAAATTAGAACCTTATATGTACGTATGTACTGTGTGCAGTAAAAAAGAAAAAACAAACTATATTCTTCACTTGTATTTTGTACTTTTACCTAGCATTAGATCATATGAATAAATCCTACTGCGCGTCAGCTGCAAAATATATTAGGTCACAGTCACACGTCACGCTTTACAACCGTCACAATAAAAAGGGCCAATAAAGACATAAACCGCGCATCTCCTGCGGCTAACCTAATGATAGCATTTACTTTGATACCGTTCTAAACAAATAAAATGTTAAAGCGCAGGAGGTCGATTATACCCCGATCTGTGAATTACGACCGTAACAGGTGGATTTCCGATTTTTTCTAACATTCGTGTCAGCTGTTGTGTTTTGTTTAGGCAATTAAGAACGTTTAATATTCAACCTGCTGTTATCCTGGTTCATTCATTAATATTATTATAGTTGAATCGAAGTTTTAAAAAACAATAAGTATTTAATTAGTATTATAACGGTTAAGTGCACATATAGTGATATCGGACCCGAAGCCAATTGTTCACAAGAATCACAAGCTTGCTATTGCTGTTGCTCGATTTTGAGTCCGATGGGCTACCGGTATATACAATTAACTAACACTAGATTACATTTAGGATCTAATAATTTTGATAAAAAGTGGACAGCGCAAAAACACTTTTGCGCTAGAGTGGACCACCAAAGACATGAGAACTTAATTTATTCCAATATAATCTTAATTCAATCCAATGTCCAGTGAACGTATCTTGGAGATAGTTGGACAAAATATTCAAGCAAATAGAGATCACAACCTTATTTCATACTGTGTAAAAGAATTGTCCTAATATAATGCTACTTAAACTTGTTATAATAACTTTGCAGTAAAAAAGCTAAACAAAATGAAATTGTTTTCGATTCAATGTATCGTATAAAATACGGCTGTTAGGTGGAGTATCACTCACTCTATCGGAAGCGGTGTCGCGGCTCGCCGACACCGCAGCGCGCTGACTCACACCGCATCATAGGTTAGGAGCTTGATTCCACGACATTCGGTCGATTCAATCCACAAGGTTTTTCAAAACTCTTAAGATTTTTTACTATTTATAGCAAAAATGCTGGACTATTGCTTTATTAGATGTTGATGTTTGGGCCTATTGTCGTCTATACATTTGCTAATTAATATATTGTAGATCGCGTTTTTTATGATTTTATCCGAACACGTCACGTATCAAACTCCTAGGAGACACGATTATCTGGATTTAGGAGTGCTAAAATTAACATAGCATTGAAATAAGTTGAACAATTTTCATTTACCTTTGCCAAACGTTAAGATATTATGAGGTAACAAAAAAAGTCGTAATATATTCAGTAAAAAACAATCAGTAGTATAAGCATTTTATTGATTTATACAAAACAAAATCATAGATTGACTCCTCGGCTATTTTTCTGCAAACTCAGCTCGCGATCCTATCAGCGGCGTCAATTGCCCGTGCCAAATGCCACTTCCTGCTCCCGCGCCCCGCCGAGCCCCGCTCACCTCCTCGGCCCGGGAAGAAAACAAACGTCTTATCTCCGAGCAGGAACAAGCTGAGACGTGATTGAATGTTTCCGTCGATCTCGAAGAGATAATCGTGATACGCTAGCATCAGCTGTATGGCGCGGTTCGTAATGAAACAGCGATGGGGTACCCGAACGCGCAAGGGAACATTGACTACTTCGCATTGTTGACTGGATGTTCTGGGAGAGAATATATTATTCTTGGTGCACAATAGCTTCTAGATCTTTATTTTTATTAGTAGTAAATTGAGTACTTAACACATAAAAAATGAATAATACAGGAGTGAACTAAGAGTAAAATAATGCGGATCTTTCGATCACCTCGCCACGTAACACCAGGCGGGACTGAGTTCCAGTGCATATTCATTGCAAAAAAAAATGTGACTGTATAAAGTTAAAGTTTGTTATAGTTATTAAGAAACAATTTGATTTTCAAAAATCAGTACGTTGTTTTGAAAAAAATTCAAAGATATAAAATACAGGCTGTATGTACATTGCAGAAATAACTTACTTGAAGTTATTTCTGAAGACAAACATGTTGAAGACAAAACATAAACACGCAGTCATGGAAGTTAAATTCAATCTTTTATCAAGTTCGAAGAGTAGATAAAACGAAGAAACTTCTTGCCGTTAATTTTAAGAACAAACTATTACTATTTACCCTTTTAGAGGACTTTTTATTTTGTTTATTATTAATATCAAAACGTATCTCGAAGTACATTAAAAGATGTAAATATTTATGTAATTGTCCGAACATATTGCTACAGTTAATTTGTAACAGAAACAAATGCGTGACAGTTTAAAGTGGGCAAGAAGCGATCGATTATCGTTTCACGGGTTAATTGCGATGCCTTCAAACAAAAAGTCTGCCCGCCGCCCTGCTGCCGCCTAATGACCCCATAAACTCTAAATTATACGCTCTGCTGACTCGACCATCCGCTGTCTTTACGATATATACGAGTATGTATGTGGCGTCGCGCTTTACCTTTGAACGTTGCACCAACAATTGAAAAAGTAAATTGCGAAGTAATAGTTCATTACTTATATTTATTTATATAGTACCTACTTCTAGCACAAGATGTGGAAACGTTGGAAGTTCACATTATAACACACACACAAGGAAGTTCACATAATAACTGAAACAACTAATTTAATTGTATAATGTCTAAATGGCAATATCGAGTAGTTATGTATTTGAGAGTGTAAGGGTATTACGAGGTGTTGCATGAATGAATCACCGGGTAAACGGTATAAAAGTTTGAGATATTACTTTACTTAAGTGTCTTAGATTCGCCATCGTGGCCAGTCCTACACCATATTCATAATGGGTTTACACCAAAAAAAAAACGTAGACTAACAAGTACTTTTCAATAATATGAAATCTCATACTTCTTATATATTCTTAAATCTTAAAATTACGAGCTATATCTTTCGTTACATTATTGATAAACGTTAAATTAACATAGGACCAAATGGCGCGCGGCAGAGCCATCGCATATTGGAGCCGGTCGTCTGCCTGATAAAGTTGTTTGTCAGTTGCGATAAGAAAACCCCATCCGAGCTAGGGTTGTGCCGGTACGGTACATAACTAGATTACAAAATAGCTTCATCGATGTTAGTTGTTATTTACTAATTGAGCGTTTCATCTGATGAGTGGGGTGTCGAGATGAGATCTCATTCCCTCCTTATTTTTTCATATTCCACCTCCCTACAAAAAGGCTGGCTCCGCATCTGTACATCATTCGAGTCCGTGACGATGTTGGATAGGTTATTGTAACTTTTAAAAATGTGGGAAATATTTTTTTCTAGACCTTTCCTTGTCATCTATAGTACTGCTTTTTACTTGTTGCACACTGAGTCATAAATTATATTAAGCTACGCATAGTAAAGCATACATTAACATAAATAATTCTTATTTTAAATTATAACGATAAGGGTTTTTTTTAGTTTAGAAGTATTTTAATTAAATTATATAACTTAAAGAAGAGTCAAACTACTGTAAGCTAGCAAACAATCTTTTTAGCAGTGAGCTGGCAGGCCGAGGTGGCAGCGGTCCGTGGAGGGCGCCGCGACGCGACCGCGCTCCGCCCACACCGCTTTATGACTCTCCCACGAGATAGCTTTATACTACGCTACTTACACACTGTGCCTCGAATATTTCATATTATTTAATGTGATTATGTTTGAAAAGATTATCAATTAGCCCTTACCGTATCAATCGACTGTTGCGCTACGGGTCCAAAGTTCTAAAAGTCAAGTTAAAAAAAGAAATTACGTCAGTATTTCAAAATTAATTATAATGTAGTTTTCAGATCTGGTTGGGACCAATGTACCAATGTATGTAGCCAAATTTCCTAAGCCCTATAATCGGAATTACTCAAAGAAAAGTATTAGTGGTCTCTTCGAACTAATCGAAGACCTGTAGGCAATTGGAGGGGTTGCATTTCACAACCGCAAAGTTTTTTTCCGTTCAGTTTTTTCGCAATTTCTTATCTTCGTCAAACATTTTGCGCAATAACCTGTCTCCAGCAATATTTTCAAACCGATACAATTTAGACTCCTGTTAAAGTTTCTCTAAGCTCTATACGCATTAAGTGGATGTCGATATCCGCTTGGCTCATATAACTAAGCGTGGCCAACCGCATTAGTACCGCGGCGCTGCGAGCAACCGCGGCTGTCAGGCAAATGTGGGTTCCTAGGGTTAGTGAGTTAGTTCATGCTAAATATCCAGCGCCGCAGCTCCTTGAAAGTTCGATGTCCATGGGCTGCAGTGATCACTTAATATGAGGTGCTGCACTTGTATACTTACTTGATAAAACATGAAGAAGGAAAGGAATAATACCTGTATTTCCTTCTTTCTACTATTTTACAAATATAACACGTAGGTACAGGTAGGTATATTTTATTTTATTATTCAAAGAATACTTGTTGCAACACACATACGTAGGTAATATAACAGATATATCGTAAAACTTACAGAACACACACAAAAACTGCAGATTTTTTAGAGATTTTCATGGATGAGATAGAACTGGAAGCGGTTTTTGAAAAAAGGAAAAAAAAAGTCTGAATATATCGTCCGTGAGACCGCGACTTTATAGAGGCGATAACGAAGCCTGCGTATATTGAAAAAAGGATTCGTTCGCCAGAAACGATCGCCTGTTATCTGAGGTACTCACGCTTCTCAAAGTTTTGTGGAGTACGCCATTTTAACGTTACGTAAAAATAAAGTGAATGATACTTTCTTTAAAGGTTAGACGTCTAAAATAGCCTCTTACCTTTTATTGAATCTAAATAATGTTGTTCTCTGTTCGGTTTAACGTATAAAACAAAGTTTCTTGCTGTGACAGTCTGATTTCCATACGGTTTCCTATATGATGATAATGTCCTCCTTGACGTATACGTTCACGGCGAACCTGGTTAGTTTCTGAAATGCGACCGAAGATGGCTGGCGAAAACTTGGTCTTCAAAATCTGATCACGTGGCGTACAGTGTACTTTTTGCCTAAGGAATTAGGTGTAGCTGTAGGTTTGCGCTTTAGCTGCCTTCAGCTGTGATTCAAATACAGGTTTAGGCAGCCATTAGATTTTCTAGTATAGACGCGTTTTTTATAAAACACTTTCACTAGAAAATCTTGCGAGAAAATGTGTTAATCGTTGACTTTCAGCTACAAGTATCATGTACTTATTTACCACCAAGGTAATTTTTCTTTTAAACCACAATTTTTATAATACTTTAAACTATTTGAATTGAATATAGGTCAATTTCTTTTGAAATGTGATTGAGTGATTTATAAAATATGAAATATTTTTCAATACGTTTCCGTTTCAATTTCAAATTCAACTAAAATGCTAATAAACCGTACATCCGTCCGTAAAATTCCGTATATGCCAGTCATCGCGGCACTTTGGTAGGAAATTTTTAATAAATGTCCGCTTGACTGGGCGTACAGTGTGTTGCATAACAGTGATACGCGTTAATCTGTCAGATGTATAAGTTTGACGAAGGTCAGGTCGGGACTGAGGGACGCGTGCCGGAACACGATCATTTACACTTCTTTGTTTTCTTTTTTTTGCCCTCACTTTCGACTCTTGTATGTTTCTGTTCGTTCTATATTTAAAAAAAAAGTTTTTATCAGTATACTCTGGTGGTCCAGATTTGTAAAATCAAATGTAATGATAAGTGTATCAAAATAATTTGGAACAGCGAATGAATAAATAATAACAGAACTTACGTCTTGATAATATTTAATATATAAGCTAATAGTTAATCATGCAACCGTTTAATTGTAATCATGAGAAGTATAGTCAGTGCTAACCATTTTAAGTTTGTGAACTTGACCTTCTGGCCTATAATCAATTAAGCGGTGACTCACGTAATTGTCTTATTATCGAATATTACGTTAAAAATCTTTCCATATACATATACGTATGTGCTTAGATAGATGCCATTAGGATCACTCGTCTATCCAAAATTGATTGCTTAAAAAAGTATAGGTAAGTCCTTCGCCTAAATTATTATTTATGAAATCGGCAGAGCTCACGGATTTTGATTTCGCATACATGCTCGTCGGTCACCTATATCTATCTATCTATGTCATCGTTTGGATAGGGCATACCACTTGGTAATTAGGTTTAAGATTACCTATTAAGTTATATTGCTTATCTTTATATCATTATATTTAGATCGTGAGTTTTATCTTTCGATACGTTAAAGTAGTGTAAAGCTATGCGTCTATAACTGACCATTTTTGGTCGTCATTGTGCGCGGGACGTATCAGTTTTCCCCGTGACATCTCAATGCGCCGCTCGCTTGTCAATTCGCAAATCTCGAGCAGATGTTTATTCAGCGCATTCACAAAAATTATCGCAACAACAAAATCTAAATCCATACACCATAACTAATTATATCCACCGTGTAATACCGCGCCTGAGAGCTTGTATTGTTGCAAAGGTCGCCTTTGTTGCAGCCCGTATTACTAACCTAGTTATTGGCGGAGAAAAAATATCTCCTTTTTGGGATATTAACGCTTTTTGAGTTCGAATGGTATTTATAATTTCCATTGTTGTTGGGGTTGTATTACGCTATATTTAGTTTCGGAGGTTCGCCGTGTTGCGGGTGGTTTTCGTGCACGGTTTCCGAAGCGATATTTTAAAGAATGCTCATTATTATTTAGTTATACACATGTATTTGACAACGTAAATTGTCCGGCTTCTTTAAGACAAAAACTTATAAAACATTATTCTCCCTGAGGAATGGAGGAAGACTAAGAGTACACTTCAGGTAACGAGGACCAGCATCCACAAATTGTAGATACCAGACGCAAAAACAAGCGCGCAAACAACTAATTCAATGATAAATCGCTTTTTCATAGAGTTAGATATATGCACATATAACAATTATGATACACATACTCGTACCTCTTATCGTTTTATATTTTACACAAATTTATTATTAAAAAGATAACGATTGCTGTCCTCTATCATGTGTAGTCTAGTTAATGTTGATATTTTTAACATCTTTATATTTTTAGCAACTTACTCGTTACTATACTATTTACAAACATTTACCAGGCGGTCAATTTCGAAACTATTAGGTGCACACAGTTTTCGAAGCTTTGACTTGAATTGTGATAGTAAAGTCTGCGGAGCGAGCGACGCTACGCGCTGGCTGTATTGCAAAAGTTTGACGTGCGATCCGATCGACGGTTGAATATCGATTTACTTCGGCCCCGCTCGTCAACGTTTGTTTATTTTTTAGAAAATCGTACGGATGTAGGTTTTCGGGTTTGCGGTGTTTCGCTGTTCAGTTAGTTGTGTGCTCGTTGTTTGGATAAAAATGCCACGTCATTTGTAGCGGATACTGTGTGTTTCTGTATTGAATCAGTTCGGATATGTTTGTTTCAAACTTTTGCGATTGGCGATACTAGTGCATGGAGTTCATACTTTTACGTCATTAAATTAAAAGGTGCGTTTCATATACATATTAATGTATGAAAAACAAACAAAGAATGTAAGTTTAGTACTTCGTATTTCAAAATGTTGTTATAGTTTGCGTCCCAGCATTTTATATTCCATTACATATCCTGCATAGCCCGTATACTTCTGCAGGGGACTCATTCGATCACAACTTGGGTCAGCTCGTAAGTTCTTTTCGGTTCAGCTGGCTGAGGGGCTTGGTGAGTCTCTAAGCCATGACTAAATGACATATCTATAGATATATCCATCCGAAACGAGAAATCGGAAACAAAATTACATTCAATACGAAGATTTTACGAATGTGCATCGGTCTGAAATGAAAAGTTAGTATGGAATACGTTACAATGTTCACTCGAGGATGACATACTTTTTAAAGGGGATGAGCAAATAAAGATTAATATAAAATATGTTAAGCATGCATGTATTATAGGTTATGTATCTAATTAGAGGGCGCCTTAGCAAACACAGACAGTAGGCGTTTGTTTACTCGCCGGCCGCTGCGTTGATTTAATAGCCACGGTATAAATCCATTCATTTGCCTGCAAAAGCTTTCTACAAACAAGCCTAATGAACGGCGCACCGTCCTCTCTACCTCCAGGAGCTAATTTGGTTATATCCGTGGTGCTCCTCTTTATTCGATTTTTATACGTAATGAAATTTCCACGTATGTTACGGTTTTTTGTTGTAGACCGGAATGTGAATTTGGTTTTTCTACATAATTATATTGCGTATTGCTTGAAAAGTCAGTTACAGACGTTAGTGTCTCTATGTTTTACATTATTAATCTATTCTTAATATAACGGAATGTAGAACTATGTACACGAGTGCAGCAAATGTTGGGTGAAGTAAATAAGTTTATATTTTTCTTCGTTAACTTTTTCTTCGTTGAAAGATAGCTGGGGAATGCTGTCGATGTCGATCGAAGTGAAAGACGTGTTAGTTTTTTGAATTGAATAGAAATATTTTATTCTTCTGAGTACATTATTATGGTGATGCGAAGGATTGAAACAAAGTGCTAGCGTCACTTGCCGAGTAAATAGCTTTTATCAATACTTGCTTAACCGGTGTGTACCATCACAACGGCACTCAAATTTTTAGATTAAATTGAATCACTTTATTCATTACAAAAAAGATTCGGCCGTGATAGGTTAAAAATAAAAATACTTGTGAATTAACATGTTTTTAATTGGCTCGTAACGACTTTTAAGATATATGCTATAAATATAATAATAATAATAAATATTTTTATTATCAGATCATGAATCCATATACATAAAAAAATATACAAAATAAATATAAATATAAATAAAATATATATTTTTTTTACATGCAGAGCTACCCAGTGCCACCACAATGGTGAGCTGCATCTGCACACCACGGTGCTCATGAGAACATTAGTGTCACCACAAGTTCTCAGGCGGCGCATCAGGGATCCTGTTCTTCTACGTACAATAGTTTTGAAGCCATCTGTTCGCGTGTCTATAAACATACCACACGCACTACAAAATGGTGGTAACCTTAGTAGCCTCCTGAACCCGTTATTGTATTGATAGAATTAAAATAGATTTCAAAATGATTCTGCACTCAGTGAGTATTCTTGTGAAAATATTAACAAAATAAAAACTTTTTGCCATGTTATTTTTTTACCCTGATTTTTATTGGCGGCTTTTACTCTTCCCTATAATTATATTTGTTTTACACGAACTTAGTACCTTTGTTTCCTTCATCGATTATATAATATTTTGATTTTATGCGAACATACAATACCTCGCATTATATATTATGAATGCTTTCTATAATTATATTATTTGTGTATTTTAGGATTATGCAACTTTTAAATCTTCACGTTAGGTGGCGTGGAGGCTGTGCGCGCATACTTATCACATAACCATTCCGTAAGGTCTTTTGACATTGCCATTTTTGTGTCATATTTGAATTTTGAAAATTGCTAGGTGAGGTTGTAAAGTCGTTGCAAACTAACGGTGATTCCTTTGGATTATATTATGGAAAAGTTAAATAGCCGTGTTCCCGCATGGGAAATCCATTACTTTGTTTTTTATCCACCACAATAATTATAATAATAATTATCGTTTTTTACCAGAAAGTTTTCAATTGAATGTTAACATTTTTGTTTCGTGTTCGATAAATTAAGTACGTTGCTCTCATTTGTATTTTCTTCAACTAATTTTATTAGGCGGTACTTAGAACGTTCATCGGGTCATTCTCAAAAAACTGAAGATACGACATAAAGACGACGATTATCGAATAAGAAAAACGCCTGAGTAGCATGTACGAGTCTCTGGTCTTTGTTTACTTACCTCCAGTTAAAAAACGTCTACCTAATTCCGTGAGAAAACTTCGCATTGAGTGTTAACTACAATTATTTTTGAAGTAAAATATAAAATTCATTTAAATCATTTTTTCCCTAATATAACTTAAGCCGGACACGATGACGCCATTATTATCGATCTTAATAAATGGAAGGTTGAATAGGATTGATAATCGCTATGGAAAAGTTATAGTCAAATCAATCTATTTTGGAGGTTCACCGAAGTTCACCGGATCATCTAGTATAATATACCCAATTTATCTATACAATAAACCTAATGTATCTATAAAATGATGATACGTAAAGTAGAATTAACAATGAATGTAAAATAACGTTAATATACGTATGTACTTTAGCTGCAGTCCGGCGTTGTAATTCACCGATAAATGCA
>JWHW01027157.1:1432019-1445445 GCA_000931545.1 Papilio glaucus
CGTTTGTTTAGTATGGCACCAATCTAATCAATTTAAGTTCTTCGAGCATATCTTCTACTAACTGTTACTCACATTCGCAGGTATTTATTTTATTGAAATTGGTATTGGATAACATGTTTAGCATCTAAAAATATTAATAAGTCGGTCGGGGTCTATATCTATGTTTCCTTCGATTGGCGTAACAAACGTTAGGCCTAATAAATTTCTAAATATATAACAAAGTTTATCCACGTGTCCGAGCAGGGTGGCCGGAACTATAAATTGGTCGGCAACAAAAACTGCTGGCGGCAAGGAAGCGCGCCGGTGGGCCGCGGTCGCGGTGTCGGGTTCGCTTCCCGCTTTAGCCCAGGCGGCGTGTGCGAGCATTTGTTTTGACTATTTTTTGTAGTGTTTGATGCTTCTCAAGGAGATTGTGTTAGGATTATCGATATGTAATTTGAATATCATTTTTAATGTTTCGTTTTATAAACATCTCGCTTTTTTATTGTGACACAGGATAGTATAACAGATATCGTATTCGATTTTATCTAAAGTATTCGCGCCAAATATTTGCAAAATTAATTACCTACTATCTTATTTATACACCTATTATTTCATTATCACACTGAATACACAGTTTTAGAAAGTGATATAAGTTAGTAAGTTTATAAGTCTGGCTTAGGACTCAGCTTAGAGTCTGAGTATATTTACTATAGTTGTTAATTTCAAGTCTCAATTTCCTAGTTGTGTTACAGAAATATCTGTCGGCATATACGAATTGTTTCGAACAAAATAATGAGCTGAATACCCAAGGCATTATCTTATGATGACCACAATTATTTCTATTTAATTCGATTATGACAACAGATGTTAATTATTTTTTTTTTTCATTTATTTGGGTGGCTTTCCTATCCCTCTAACTGAGATCTCCTCTTGTCGTGGAGGGGTTAACAACACCACATACACAATACAATTCTAGATTAGCTAGCGCTAACAAACTGTTTGAATTTTACGAATTACTTAAAATAAAATACAAGATTGGTTTCAAATCGCTAATAAATAAAAAAGCTCCACATCGTGAACTAAGGGAAGCAAATGTCTACTGAGGACTTTAGTTTAAAGCTGCAAGGTATAGGGAGCGCCGCTTGCAATCGTTTCCGTAGTTGTTTCGATAGAGTCCTTGAGGGAAACACTAACGTCTTAACGAGATTGTTCGTCTAACGTCCATTACGCAAGTTAAGCTAATAGTGGTGTTTTTGTAGGTGTAATCTAAAAAAAAAATTGGTGAGGAAAATAAGAAACGAATTCGTGCAAAGGGAGCAAAATATAGTTATTTCATGTTTATCATAATATGCTTACAAAAAAATAAAATCCAACGTATCCTCTGTCTTTTAAGTAAAGTAGGCTTAAACATATAAATCATTTACGGTTTTTATTTTTTATCTCCTAGGCGAAAGTTACTTACCCTTCATAAGTTACAAAAAATTCCGCGATTTAAATTAAAAGCCTAACCGCAAACAATATAGCCATAAATCCGGCCTCGTCCGTATAAATTTCGCGTTTTAACGAAGCGGTACGCATTCGCGACAACTAAACAAATAATCTGTCCGTTTCTGTTAACACGGTGTATAAATCCGACGATACGAGCGCCGGGGCTCATTTATACAGGTGCCTGAATCACGTACGAGCTAACAGGCGCAAATCTCCGGACAGAATCATTTCATATTTTCGCGGGTCCATCTCTCACAGGCCGCTCAATTATTCACCGGGTGGGGGGGTCTACGCGGCCAGTTTCCCGCTCGACGTAATGGCGGGAAAGCGAAATTACACGTGTTACAATGATGATTCTGTTTATACGCGCCGAGTAATTTCGGCGGGATGCCGTTTGAAGTGCCGTTAGATTTTGGCTGTAATCGTTTTATTTAACGGACCGGGGTCCCGCTCGTTTAGGTTTTGTTTGTACGTAATGATGCCGGGCCTTGTTTGCGGTCATTTGAATAAAGCTTTGTGTTTTAAAACTTGGCTAAATAGGTAGGAAATACAGGTAGGTGTATCTTCAATATACATCTCTTCACCAAATGTTTTATCTTTATTTCATAAGAGCTTGAAAAAGAGCTTCTACTCGACCGGATATCTATAAATCTAAAGCAATTGATCAAGCCAGATTCACCAACGCGGTTTCAGGATGTTGTGTCTAGACTTGCATAATATGCTAACGACTATAAATTTCGATAAGTTATTATTTTTGTGTACAAAAATTAAGAGGTCGAAACGGAGCTAAGTAAAATCTGTAATTTTTTTTAATGAAATTACTGGCGTTACATTTTTTTTTAAATTCTCTCTCGATTAATTTGTGAAAAAGTACTTCAATTACTTAAGCGTTAATAAAAACACTCGGAGCCCGCATCATTTGTAGGGTCGCAGTGCACGTGACCATTTCCGGCATCAGATTTATGGGTCGCGTCGGCCTATGGCCACATGTCAGCGGTGGACCTTCCGCTGCTGTTTGTTTAAGCGCTGATATTTCGATCAAAAAAATCGGTGCCACACTGTCTGCCGTCGTATGTTTTTGTTAGGATCGTGTCACACTTGTGTAATAAGTGATGGCGGATTGACTATTAGTATACGTTTTTTTACATCGTTAATGTTTTAAAGCCGGATACTGTCATGTATATTAGTTAATATTGTTGCAATAGCAAAAACGTTAATACATTTTTCGTCTATCGACTAACGATTGGATTCCTTTTGTAAACAGTGAGGGCATCGTAGATCTTATAGGCATTTCCTTTTGTTTGTATTATAAGCGTACTCGTATGTAGATTAGCAAAAGGATCCTTCCGGCTCATTGTGTAGAGATGCTCATAATATTCGACGTATGCGCTTAATGAACGGAGTGTGTGTATTTATTAAGTTAATTAAACCGTCCTTGAAGGCGAGGCGAGGCCGAGAGGGGATCGAATAAGGGAGACTCCATCGGGTATTCCTTATTGGATGGATGCCAATGTATGATAAAACATTTGACATATAAAATATTATACTTTGCTATCATTCAGATCACTTTTAAAATACTTTCACATACCTACCTACATGTCTTTCGTGTGTTTATTTTCCAACTATATAGGTGGCCTCACTCATAGCCTACCAGTAGGAGTACCTAGGTGTTGTGTGGCGTATTTTTTTATAAAACAGATGAGTTAGTTTTTGAGTTCACAGTGTTTTGCTTTGGTTCAGCCTTGTCATATCTCTAACAGTGACATCTGTAATAAGGTAGAGCAGCAACATTTGTTACACGACTGGGCCGCTCGGCCGGTGAAATACAGCGACCGTACAGAAGACAGACGTAAAGTAGAAGTATGGTTCTGTGTTTCGGGTGATGAGTGAGGTGCCGGTTACCCACAAGTTGCTGAATTGTGTTTCGAGCATTATTGATTCCAGTAGGAATGGGCAACCGTTCATATAGCTTAGGCGACCGTTGAAGATTTTGAGCTACCAATTACCGGCCCAAATGGTCCAGAGTTAGCCGTTTTGATGATTATAAGTCGCTGTCCATATCGCCAGATCTAACGGCATCAGACTTCTTTATCACAACAAAACACAAACTAACACAATTCAAAACGCCGATTTGATTGATTTGTTGATTTTGATCGATACAATTTTTTCAGTTTAATGTCATCAATTTTATGTCTTTAAATTTCAAATGAACTTTTCATGAAACAGTGCTTAATATATCACTTATGCTCAATAGCCAATTACCTTTGTGATATTACTTTTACGCCACCTTATATAATGAGCCACATCCAGACTAGTACATGTATTTATCTTTCTTTACACCATCATGACAAAACTACGCGCGGTCTCAGCTAGGTATCTACTTTTAATATTGCCCTTTACTATTACTCTATCTGATATAATTGTAAATAGATTTGTCATCAAGTTTAATAACATTTTATCGCTATTAAGAATAGCAGTTATCAAAATTGTAAATTTAATGACTTTTATTTACTTTTGCCTGCATATCTATTCAATCTCGACCCTCGCACCTAAGGAAGATAACCCGCTATCAAGCTGTATACGATTGTATAATACAGAAAGATCCCCGACAAATGTAGCTATTAAAGTCGATCAATCTTTTTTCCAACTGGCAAATTATTTCATTGTGCAAACATATAACTCCATAAGCCTTAAATTAAACATCAGAAATGCTCTTAATTAATCTGCTTTATCAAGTCGAGTTGCCCTCATACGGGGACGCCTTAATTTTAATAATTCTTAACAATAATGAGACATTATTAGACGGGATCGTCGTATTTAATGTTTGAAGAATCGACTCGCTGTCTAATGAAGCGAGGGGCAACAATATATTAAAGGTGTGTTCGTAATTTCATATGTAGTTATTTTATTTATTTAAATACACAATTCTGGCGTGTGAAAAATTTATTTTATTTTATAACCGTGATTTCCTTACAACTAGTTCTTTAGGATTACTACCTATTGAAATTACAGCACTGCAACACTTCCATGTTGAGTAATATTTGAGTGACATATTGGTATACCTACATTCATTTAGCATACGGCATCAACTAACTTGCGACTTATCTTCATAAGCTTTACATTTAGATTTCTATTTCTCTCTTCTCCAATTCGAAGACCACTTGATTATCTTTGTAACATTTTAATAATATAATAAATAGTTATTATAAGATAAACAATAATGAAATTAGAATTCCTTTCTCGAATCGCTAACTATAATAGCATCCATTAGATATAATACATAAATCACAATAATTTCCCTCAGGGGATCCATCTCAATCGGTTCCTGGAAACTGCCTCAATTCATACATCACTCGGTGACAGGCGGCCGGAGCTTCGGTAATGAAGACAGCGCTCTAACAAACTATAATTCCCTATCTCAATGCAACGTCGACAGGCATAAACAATTGAAATAATTATCAGGATAAGCCCGCCGGATCAACGGAAAGCCCTCGAGATTTTAACCCTTCGGAGTACCTCCTGACAGCGTCTTATGCAAATTCTCAAACTTCGTAGCGGTAACAACTATTTTCGTAAGCTAAATCAACCAAGAATAAAATTTGGACTTTAATAACTTGGTTTATAGTCTATTTTGAAATAAATATTTATGTCGTATACGTCTTAATATTAGTGAATGAATGCTAATGGTTGCTCAATTGGCTATAGCTTATATGGTACAAGTAATTTATGTTTTGTTTAGTTGCTTTAAAATAATTACGTTCAGTTATAAAATAAGATCTCTTAAAACGTAATCAGGTTATAGAGTTAGTAATTGCTGTCCGTTGATGATTCGGAATTTACGTAAAAAAAATGTTTCATTTTAATTATTGAATTCTGAAAATACTGAAGCTACTCAATTTGAAAACCATAATACTAGAAATCTATCCGAAAGAAACATAGACTATAGTCCAATATTGAAATACACTTTAGCGAGGCCGGACACAATTTTTTTTTATGGATTAAGGTGGCAAACGAGCAAGCGGATCACCTGAGTTAAGTGAACGCTACCCATACACATCCGCAACAAGTACATGTGTTGCAGATGCGTTGCCTACCTTTAATGGACAGAGGAGGGCATAGACAGGAATAAGAATATTTCCTATTCCCCGTTAACCCCTCCCCGTCCAACCCTTTTCCCGGTCCCATCCCATCCTTTTGAGGAATGGGGGGGCACGGGAAGAGGACTGAAATTAGGCCTCCGATACCTCACTCATCAGACGAAACGCAGAATACTTCTACTTTACGCCTGTTTTCTGTGAGGTCGTGGTATTTCAACGGTCCAGCCGGCCCATTCGTGCACCAGACGTTGTTGTTGCGGAATATCATTGTTAAACAATTATATCGAGTATATCTATTCCTCCCACATGATAACGCAGTCAGGTTATATATTAGAGAACGATGTCATGTCTCGCACTTTTTTGCTAGAAAATTATTGATGTCTTTTGTTTTTGAAATTTAATTTATATAAGTTATGCTTACATGTAAGTAGGAAGTGAATATATTTTATAGCCATCAACGTTTAATATTGATAGTTACAAAAAAATCTCGTAATTGTTTGACTATTCTAACTACAACTAAATTGGCATGCTGACCGTGGGTTTACATTGCCGAAAATATTCATATAAAACATTAATCATTCATCTCAGTTTTTTTTTAGAAAGATAGACAGAAAGCTTGTATCGCGACATTTTACGCCAGTGGAAACCCACGGTAAGAGATACGTCATAACTTGCCGTGAAACCGCAGCGTTCAGCGATATTATCGATAATAACTGTTATCTAAAGTAACTAAACACTTAAAAATATTTACGAAATAACAAACCGCGCTTCCGTAAACAGAAATAAACAATTTACCGTAGCATATATCATAGAAACGACCAAACAAACATTACAGTTAGCATCAAAGATTCTAATTATTAAAAAAGAAATTAATTTTAAACAGTCCTTTAATAAAAGTACAGATCAAATGTGAATTAATCGTTAAAGCCGGCGTTAGTTATTTCGATAAACAAGGCGCGGTGTAAACAAAATTCGATGAGATGTAACTGCGCCCAGTCGGCTGTGAGTGCGGTTTGTATGTGCGTACACACTAGCCCATCTAACGGCGATCGGACGCCCGTGCCAACGCCGGCGGTGCGGAAATTAATAATTTTGAACGTTACTTGTACACATGTAATATAATATAATAGAGAAATTGGATTATAAAATCAAATAAGTGAAGAGTTGCTCTGCAAAATACGCTGGCTGATTATTTTAAAAAGACATATTATCTTATTTTTTAAGGCATTATTTTGCTGTTCCCGTAAGTATGAAAAGAGAGAGATTTGTTGCATAAATGTTACATTTTTGAAATGTAAACTTCTTTAGCTGCGTTAGACGATATTTGGTATGTGAAAATATTATAGGTTCGCGTGAACAACATGCTCAACATGCTTATTTGAATTTAGTTTTGATGAACTTTTTTCATTTATTTTTCTTGTATTCAATTTCGAATTTTCTTGTTAAGACTCAAGAGTGTATTTTTGCTTATTTATTAATTTTTGAACTATTTCCTCGCTTTCCCATCTGTTTTGAGTTTTCACTTCTGTTGCCGACAGAATCCTTATGACTGTGTTTTTTTTTCTAAAGCAGATTATACTTCTAATAAGATGAAATAACTTTTATGTAGGGCGATGCATTGTGCGCAAGAGAATATAATGGGATGGGAGGCCATTAGCTGAGGGCAACTAGTGATCGATCTCTGTGATAATAATCTTTGGAGGAGAAATCAAATATATAAATCGTTGCTACAGAGGATTGTGTTATATTTTACGGTTGTTTTGCTATCCATAACTAAAGAAACAACAGGCTCATTAGACCAGTATTTTAGTAATTTTATAATTTACAGCGCTATTAAAACGGAAACATCTCCAATCTTGTATATCTCGCAATGTTAGACAAAATTCTTATACAATTTTTGGCAGCTGCGGTCGTAAGTTCTTATGAGAAATATGATAGAAGAATTAAAAAAAAAATATTCTTCATTGGAAAGTTAAGAACTGTAAAGATTTCTATATATGTACTCACACCTTCTTTACGACGTAGGAAGTGGTTACACTTCAAAAAGAGATCTCTTCCGTGTTCGCGGCGGGCGCTCGGCTCTCGCAGCGCCGTCTCGCTCTCCTTACTACTCAGGGACGGCGTATATTTTTAAATGAAATTTATTTATTTAAACAACAAAATTCAAAAATTTGTGGGATTACTTATTTTCAATAATGCTTTTTCGTGTTTTGAGTTAGAAGTGTTTTCTTACAAATTTCCTTATAAAAGATTCATGATTTGATTATTTTAGGTTAAATAAGATGGATTTGATATAATAATAAATACGTGGAGGCAATAAATTTGATTTTTGTTACTTCAACCTGTTTGTTTAAGTGTTACAAAGCTGTTAGAAATAAATTTGTAGAAAGTTGAGTGAAAGCTATTCTATAAAATTTCCTAGTAGATCTAAGAATACTTAGTATGGTATAGATATAAGAATTACTTAGTTATAGTTATGTATATAAATATATTACTCATTATAAGTGCAAAATTACTATTTTCGTTAAGATCTTACTCGTAGCCTAATGTAATAAAACGTCATCATGAGCTTTTCAAATTATTACAATCATTTATAATTATGAAACCGTCTTAAAGCAAAATATAACATGCGCCTAGTACTCGTAATGGATGATGGATGGATAGGAAGGAACGTAATTAAAACGATTCATGTCAACATCTTATTTTAATAACTGTAGTTTACTTTCTAACTCTAAAAGTGTTTTGTTACTTTTATAATACACTAAATAAACAAATAGTAACGTAGCTATGTGTCTATTTATCTGTATAAGTATGTACTATTAAATAATATTTTTATCAAATAATTATTGTAGCTGATGTTCGAGCGTCTCTGAGAGTTAGTGGTCTTGTAAAAGGGGGCAGGGAGCGGTCAGAGGAGCGCTACGAAATATTTCCCGAGCGAATCAAAGTGCCTCCGGGTGGGTGGCCGCCGATAACAATAATTGTTTTGACTCGGAATTCGCCAAAGGAAACACCAAATATCTAATTGGAATTCCTCATTAGATTCCCAAAACTCCAGTCTAATTAGATTTTAGTTTGATTGAATTTTGTTTTAAAACATTTATTAGATATTTTTCACTCGTCAATGCTATGAATTGAATGGAAATACTCTCTGTATTGTTATCGTGGAGTTTATTTTGAGATTATTTAGAAATATCGTTATAGAACAGACATATGACAAATAAATAACAAAAACTGTAATATATAAATTATAAAAATTGAGTAATACATATTTTTGAAGGCCATTTTGTTCACTATATCGATGCTTATTCCTTCTTTGTTTTAGATTAGGTAATACTTATAACAAAGTAACTCTTACTGAGTTACTTTGTTGTGATAACATCTGTTAAAGCTAATAAGATATAAAAACCAATAACTAGCAAGATTTCTTAACCAGTCTTATTAGCTGTTTGTTAAATGATATGATTGTCTATTAAAAATAGATCTTTGTTTGAATAAAAGCAATGAAAGTTAATTTGACCAATGATATTATGATACAATAAGTAGCAGAATATGCCCATTGCGGCAGAAAAGTGAATTCCTTTGTAATTAGGACGCTTTTTCTATAGCTTACGTCATGTTTCTACATTAACGCTTAAGTGACTAACACTATCTGTCATTTTTTTCTTATTTTTTTGAATACGTTATCCTTTTTACACCATTTGACCGGTGTGAATGTTGCTCTTACTGGTGTCACTGTTTTGGAAGACCTTTGATCGATGATTTTGTATGAGCATAACATATCTATTAGTATAAAATATCATTGAATTTGACAAACATTATTAAATCCTTCGATTCTGCCATTAAAGGTCATTATGTACAATTGCATGTCAGTAATAGACAGTTAGACGTTTACTGTATACAACCGACAGTCACCGCGTAAGGTTGCTGCATAGTGTCGACAGCATTAGGTCTTTTTATTAAGCAAGTAGACGATAGTGCCCTTCCCTCGAAGCTTCCTATGATTCGCCTCTAAAACAATATCAGCAGTCATGAAACAACTAGACGAAGACCACTCCACAAAGATTCCTGCAACCTTGACCAGATCAAACTAAATTAATTGTATTTTTAAACAAACATAGATATGGCGGACGCATAAATTCGTTAATTAGCTATAAAACACATATTAAGTGAGGGAGAGTAATTTTCGTAACCCTTTCAGATAAATTGCAAGTGCGATTTCCATTTGAAACACACGGGGCCGACATTAAGGCTCCTGAGGCAGATGTCCGAGGCTGCGAGGGACGCTTGACCGTGCGGGCCGTGGGGTGGAAGAAAGGGCTCATTTTCATTAGGCAACTAAGCGTCAGAGAATTATACATAGATTTATGCTGCGTACAAAATTAAGCTTCTCAAACTTTATTACTTAAATATTATTTAATTTTAACTACTCCATTAGGTTTTGTCGCTAAATTAAAACGGAGTCTCGACTCGTTCGTCTTTGAAAACGAGTGATATTGCATTGTAAGGTGGAAACACCTGTAGGTGTACTATGTACATATGTACGTAGAACGTAAAAATTCTGGTCAGTGCTAATACTTCGGCTTTGTGCATTGTCATTCACTATTTTTATTACAGTAGTGATTAGACTACGACTATTCAGTCACTGTCTGGTTTATCACCAGCAGTTATTTAATTATATAAAGAAATTAAATTTATATCACACAATTTTTCTTTATATTGAAGAAACTAGTTCTTGACCAAGATCTAGATTGATGTTAAGCGGTGATGTGGTCGAAAGATACACCCTAGTTTGAAACAGCCTATTCACTTCTCTCTTCAATCAATCAATAAAATCAATCCAATCCAATGGTATAACTAAGATGGGGGAATTAACTGGGAATTACACCCAATTAATTATTTTAAAAAATACAGTGTAAAGTCATATTCACTATGCTAAGATGACATTTTTAATTTGTAAAATTTTGATTAACAGTTTGGCAATCACTGTGTTTGTTAACGAGCATCGAGGGCGAGTCCGGTGACCCTTCCGTTTGTAGCCGACGAGGCACTTTTTGTCTGAGCACGGATTCCTCGCCCAAGAAACCACGCGAGGCATCCTATAAAGGCAAACGCTTCAGGTATTTGCACGTGAAGGTAATACTATTGTAAAATAACCTTAATTACCTTTTCGTAGGGTGTACAATACCAAAACAATGTTTGGAATAAAACATTGATATAGAATTTTTGGATCTTGCACATTTTATACGGCACAGGATATTTAATTTAGGTGTTGGTATATGCTTATGTATATATTTTTATAGAATGAGTACAAACGCTTCAATTTTGTAATAAGCTCCCAACATGTTCTTTCGTAAAAATAAGAATGGAACTTTTTTTTTAACCGCATCGTAACATGTTTTTTGTAAGGTGACTTATGTAGCGATCTAACATTATAAATTGGACCCTGATTTCTTACGAATGCCTACATAATGAATTTTACATAATTTAATATTATAATACTGTATGAATGTACCCTAAATTTAGGCACTAGTTTAGAATGTTGAGTGATTTGAATGTGACTCTCAACTTTTTCTTAAAGTTCGTCATCGAAGGCGGTGGGGGAGACATCACAATGGAAAATTGGAAAATTACACATTTTGAAATGATTATTACTAATAATTGCAAGTTTAAACCTGGTATCTGTTCTTGGCCGCCAAGATTAAATTAAAATTTCTTCCTCAATTTATTTCCGAAAAACATTATCAACTGAACCTAGGTACAATTGTGCGAAGGGCTAACACGTTCGAGCCATTATCCCTCGAGTGCGAGGCCGACTTTTGTTTTGAAATGTAGGAAAATTAAACTTTCTTTTTCCATCGGAACAATTCTAAACTCTCGTGCAACTTCTGTTTTAGTCGCGCCCCCACATGCTTGCGGAAGTTTAAAAAGTTTAAAAAAGGGACTTTAAAGCGTAGATGTGTTTCGTGTACAACGCTTAAATATTTTAATTGGACTGCCAGAGATAAATTTAGCTCATGAAATAATTCTAAGCACATCATGCTTACACAATTCAGATATATTTCATAGTTGGCATTCTTACAGTCATCTTAATTTTAAGGATTTTTAGGGATTATATACGAGAAAATAGACTGATGAAATTATACTTAGCGTGCAGAGATTTAGCGATTGTCCTTGGGAACCGTTAACATATTTAACATTTGGTCGTTTTACCATTATTTGTCTGATGATAGCCCATTACCCATAATGATTCGTATTATAGCAGTTACGGTAGTGAGTGATGCACTAATAACAGTTATTGAAACATTCACAGGAAATATGAAAGAAGAGAAAGATGTATGATACATACCTTTCGCTTAAAAAGGGGCGTGAAAAATACAGATCTATGAATTTTGCCCATACCCCTGGGTCATAGACGATAGGACCATACTAACTTTTCAATTATCTAAAATTTATAAAACATCTACAAACAATAACTTAGATTTGGAAGTTTTTTTTTTAAATAAATAAATTCTTCCATAGTAAGGTGTACCTAATAAATAACTAGCAAACATTTTATATCCTTAGGTATTTTTCCCAATTAAGATTTTTTCATCAAAAAAGCTTGGTAACGAACTTACGATTGTTGTGGTATTGCGAATGTTTATGGATAGCGGTGATCACTGAACCGTGAAGCGTTAATTTGCTTGCTCATTTGCATCCTTTTATATGAAATGTGACAAAATATGTGTATTCAATATATTTCAGTAAAATTGTTTATAATCTAGTCCTATGTTATATACGTATTGTATTTTATGCTTTTTTTATAAGAGACTATGTAAATAAATATAAGAATGAGATATATAATATCATTACGGTTACTGAGATCATTAACAGCGAAGGTAAGCACTCTCGGAACTCTAATTAGGTCACCGGACAATGTTCGCAGAAGCCAAATGCACCGAACAAGCCTTAGCTGACCCAAATATCCAAGTAAGCGAGCACTTTCGCCCCGACCGAGCGGACGCCTCAAAACAACGCCTCAATGGCTCTCCTATGTTATTGTCAAAGCAACATTATACATGTAGGTAGTACGATTAATCAGTCTGTGAGCGCAGTGGGAGCGTTCGCGGTGGCGGTAGCGGAGGCGGGAGCGGGTGCGGGCTGGTAATTAGATTTAAGAACAACTGGGCGGGCGTCAGCCGGAGAATGGCCTGCATTAATTTGAGCTTCTCTAACGAGGGCGACGGACTAGGACCTTGCACTTCTGTGCGAACTGTGGAGCCGCTATGATGTAAATTATATTATATACAGTACATAATAATAAATATACATTTTTTTTAAGACTCTACAATTAATGTGCAAGATTTTTTACAAATACACTTTGATGCTATTACAGACTTAATACTTGCGTTAAAAACAATAAAAAAAAATATATAAAAATAAAAATATAAACAATTTCGGTGGTGACAGTATGATTGAGAATTTTCATTTAACTCACATTGTTCGTCTTTACCCATACTCACCAGTTATTTTACATGTAATCAAAAAATGATGGATCGGTGATTGGGTCAAGGTCAAGGAAGCGACTAGAAGAGGCGGCCAATGACATATTTTTGTGGCTCTTCATAAATGCCCACCTCTAGCAGTGAACATCTTTTTCCTGTTATTAGTATTGGTAGTAATAAAAAAATGACGTTTAAATTATATTTAACTTTCAATAAATTAACTATATCTTTACATTGTACATATTTTTTTTATATTTAGTAAATAAAATGAAGGCATCGAACTCAAAAACAAAAGTATCCTGTACTAAAAAAAAATACAATTCGACTCCAGTGCTGTCCCTGTGCCGGGCAGTTGTGTCCGGCGTAGCGGCG